>SRPZ01000200.1:0-52549 GCA_018360255.1 Claviceps maximensis
GTATAATTATAGCTAATAATTTAATATAATTATATAGCTTTTCTTAAAGTTTTATAAAATACTAAAGTACTCTTTATACTTCTAGTTTTTATAGAAAATGCTTCTTAAGTAAGTTTAAATAAATATAAAAATCTTTAAAGCTTTAAGTTTCTTTTTATTTAGTAATTTTAAGTTATTAAGCTAGTTAAACTTCTTAATTATCTAAATTTTTAATAAAGATATAGGTCTATTTAATAAACCTATTCTAATTATTTTTTTAATTTTCTTTTTTCTTAGGTTTCTTATTAATAAAGTAATTTTATTTTAATTAATAGTTAACTTTTATATAATTATATACTAGAATAATCTTTTAATAATCCTTATAATATTACTTAAGTGCTTTATTAAATACTCTTTAAAGATTATTAATCTAATCTTCTTATTTTTAAAGATTAGTATTTAGACTAAGTTTTTTTATATTATTTACTTTAATCTCTTTTTCTTAATTACTTTATAAATTATTAAATAATTATTACTTACTTCTATATTATACTAAAGTCTAATAACTTTATAGTTCTTTTTAAAGTTTATATTTATAAATATAAAGGTATTATAATTCTTTAAGCTATATAATTTATTATTAAACTACTTACTTTTTTATTATTACTTCTTTAATAGTGCTTTTACTTTACTATAAATCTTAAAATAATAATTTATTTAGTTATAATATTATATAACTACTGCTATAAAGCTATTAATATAATCTAACTATAATATTTTCTTAGGTAATTATATAGTAAAAGTCTTAGAATATTATAATAGTCTCTTAAATAATAGTAATAATTAAATAAGAAAATTATAGTTAGAATTAAATATAAATTAAATAAGAGACTAGTATTATTACTAAACTAAGACTTACCTTTCTCCCTTTTTTCTCTAGAATAAAATACCTTATTTATAAATAGAATTTCCTTTTTAATTTCCTTTATAATTCTATTATAAATTATATATTAATTTAGTAGTAAATTTACTATAAAGTATAGTATAATCTATAATGCTTTAATAATAGTTACTAACTGCCTTACTGCATTAGTCCTGATTCTGCCTATTATAATCTAGCCTAATTTTAGCTAGATTCTCGGTTCAGAGTCATCCCCACTATGACGGTTGTAATTAGTCACGCTTCGTCGCGTAACATACACTAAATCTAGTAATTTTAGAGAGGATTTTAATTATAATTCTCTTCTTAAATATTATAATAGTATATTTTTACTTAAGTATTTCTTTAAGCTTAGCCTATCTATAAAAAGTATTAGTAAAGATTAATAAAAGTAGAATACTTAGTTTACTACTACTTATTTATAGCCTCTTTATTAATTTATATTACTTTAAAGTATTTATTATTATTATTAAAGGAGGTAGGAAAGGAAAGCTAAGATACTAAGAGGTTTTAAGAGCTAATTCTTAAGGGTATTAAGGCTAGTATTATAGCAATAAAAAGGTTAAAATTAAAGCTTAGTAAACTATTATACTTAAAGCTAGGCTCTAAACTAAGAATTACATTAAGTAATATAGGGTTTACTAAGCTTAATATATTTTCCTTAATTAAAGGGTAAAGATTTAGTGTAATTTATATAAAAGAAGTACTTAGCTAATAAAGAATTAATCTTTAAGGGGATAGAGCTACTATACCTAGCTATAGCTATAGTAGTATTTATATTATTTTAAAGAGTATAAAAAACCTACTAGAGTTTATATATTATATAAAAAAAAATTATAAAAAACACTCTATTTTAATGTATATAGTTAAATATATTATTTATATATATTTTTATATATAATTACTACTTTACTAATTATATTACTAAATGTAATTTTCTTATTTAAATTAGAAAAAAAAAAAATTTATCTTTTTTTTTATTACTATTTTTTTTTTATATATGCATATATATAAATTACTTAACAGTTATAGGCAACTATTATAAGGGGACTCGGCAGCTGCGGGATACAGGAAATGTAGGGCAAGTACAGTTGTTAGATCATTCAAGGGGTGTATTGTAGCTATTCCGGCAACGGCCCATTTTTATGCATACGCCCTCTTCTCTTGGAGAGTGCAGAGCAGTGCAGAGCGCAGGACGGACACTTTTTTTTTTCGATATGAAGTAAATATACTGGTTTTATAATCATTTAGATAAGAAATAGACCTCAACTCAAGATGCCGAGTTCACCAAGGAAGAGTGTCAAATAAGAGTTCTCTATCCGCAAACCCCACCGAGCTGCTATGTGGTTGGTGGCTTGCTCTCTCCCTATGGCCAAAGAGAACCGCGACAAACGAAAGCGAGAGGTGTAGGGTAAGCAGGCACTGTTTTTTTTTTTTTTTTTTTTTTTTTTTTTTTTTTTTTTTTTTTTTTCCTTTTTTTTTCCCCCTTGGAAAACATGACATGCATGGCTCTGGCCCACAAGAGCTTGCTTGCACATGTAACCACGACCCATTTGTGCTGCCTGGACTTCGCGCATCATGAAACCACGACTGCGCGTCCCCATGAAGCCATTGTGCAGCCCGGCAGTCGCATCTTGATTCAAAAGACCATCTGGTCGGCTCTCCAGCCATGGCTGATCACGACAACAGCCATTATGACTTTCTCGAAGACGCCGACGACGAGCAGTCCATCATCTCGGTATGTTCCATGTCGTGCGTCCCCACGACCGAAGAAACCCCATTCTCTGCAGCCGCCGCCACGGGGTCGTGTGACGGCCGAAACTCGTCAGCGTTTGCGTCCAGTAACGCGTCGTCCCGTCGCCTTTTGTTCTCTCATCTCCTGACGGGCCCTCAAACTCGACGTCGTCCAGGATTGCTTGCGTCTCTGCTAACATGGTGATTGATGCTGTGCAGACCCGCGGTCTCGAGGCCTTTGGCCGCAAGGTCACCACGACGGCTTCCCATCTCATGGCACCGAATCCGGATGCCACCGCGCACCATTACCAGACGGCACTGGCCCAGGTGCACCGGCAGTTGACGCGTCCGTCCATCCAACGCAGTGTTTTCGCCCTGGCACGGAGAACGCCCACCGAGATCATGCGCTCCAAGCTGTCCACGACCGAGATTCAGCATCGCGCCGTCAGCTTCCTCCCCGACGACCTGCTGGGCAACATCCCCGAAGAGGACAACTCGTACTCGCTGTTTCAGGGCTTCCAGGCCAGCTTTCCCGAAATGACGCCCGAGGGCAAGAAGCACCGACGGCGCATATCAAGAGGCAGGAAAATGCTGGCCGAGAGGCCCGAGTCGGCGTCATCACTAGATCCCCACGTCAGCCTTTCGCGTGTGCAAAAGGAGAAGTCGACCATGATGCACGAGTTTGAGCTTCTGGGCATCCGGAAAAGCATGGCCAGTGGTGAGATCCGCGAGATTGATAACAAGATTGCCAACCTGCATGGCATGCGCAAGATCATTCTAGAGAGACTCGCGGGGCTCGAGCAGGAGGAGTCGCTGCTGGAACACGACAGTATGTGTTTATATGTTTTTCTTTTCTCTTGGCTTGGCTTTATCATGATAGGATACACACACAGGCTGAGCGGTGTCATGTGGGGGAAAAAAAGAAACAGAGAGAGAGAGAGAGAGAGAGAGAGAGAGAGAGAAAGAGAAAGAGAGAGGCTAATCGCACAACACATCCCAGTCATCGACATCGAGGGGCGCCTCGAAATTGCGCAAGCACTAGCGGACGAGGCCGAAGACATTGCACGGAACACTCCTAACAGAGATGAGGTTGATCTGGTGGGCGACACAGACGATCACGATGCAGAATTCATGTCACAATCCGTTTACGAAAAGATACCAAACTCACACAATGCCGGCCTCTCAAAACGATCAAAAAAGGTTCATCGCCGCAAGTCGATGCCTATTCGACACGAACACTTCGAGCCCGGTTCCAGCATACGGCAAATACGTGCTCACAAAGACACGGTGACGGCCTTGGATTTCGACGCCCCCTTTAGCACAATGGTCTCTGCTTCACTGGACGACACCATCAAAGTTTGGGACTTGAACGCCGGGCGATGCATCGGAGTTCTAGGTGGACACACTGCGTCTGTGAGAACGCTACAGGTGGAAGACAACATCCTCGCGACTGGCGCCGCCGACGCTACCATCCGTCTGTGGGATCTGAGTCGATCAACCTATGACCCTCACGGCAACAGCTACGGCAAGGACGACGCTGAGGATGAGGAAGACGAGGATGCCATTGCGTTTGCAAACCCCGACGACCAGCCCATCGACCCCCCCGAAGGAAGCATGAAGGACTGCGAACTCTACACGCTCGAAGCCCACGTTGATCAAGTCACGGCATTGCACTTCCGCGGCGATGTTCTCGTCTCTGGCTCTGCGGACAAGACGATCCGCCACTGGGATCTCGAGAGGGGCCGCTGTGTCCAGACTCTGGACGTCATGTGGGCTGCTGCCCAAGCTTCGGCGAGCGCGAGCGCTTCCGAGGGTTCCTGGAGACCAACCGGACGGTCTTCCACGGGCTCGGCGGATTTCGTGGGAGCCCTCCAGGTTTTTGAATCTGCTCTGGCATGCGGGACTGCAGACGGCATGGTACGACTGTGGGATCTTCGCAGCGGACAGGTGCATCGCAGCCTGGTCGGTCACACAGGTGCAGTCACCTGTCTGCAATTTGACAATGTTCATCTCGTCACTGGTAGTTTGGACAGAAGCGTCCGGGTATGTCTTTGGAAAGAGGAAGAAGAAAAAACCCTCAATGTTACCAGCCCTCTTCCTCGTTTTGTTCACTAATTTCCCTCTTCCAATCTAGATATGGGATCTTCGCACAGGTGCCATCTTTGACGCTTACGCCTACGACAACCCCATCACAAGCATGATGTTTGACACGAGAAGGATAGTCAGCGCCGCGGGCGAGGACGTGGTCAAGGTGTACGACAAGGTGGAGGGCCGACAATGGGATTGTGGTGCTGGAATCGCCGAGGCAGATGAGGGGAAAACGCCTTCTGTGGTGGACCATGTACGTGTACGAGATGGATATCTGGTAGAAGGGAGACGGGACGGCATCGTGGGGGTCTGGACGTGCTGAATATAGAAGTTTTTTATCATGTGGGGTCTTTTTGACAATCAGTCATGGTGTTGGTGGTTCATTATACACGGATCTTAGTGTTGGCCAGGTACCGATCCAGCAGTCCAGGCCCCCGGAGTAGTAACCGGAGACAGTTTTGCAGTAATGCAATGTAATCTGGCATCACTTGTCCGGTTTGATAAATGCTTATGCGAGTACACGGACAGTTCTAGGCGTAGATTTATTTCGCCTTGTGGTTCTTAAAATTATGATGAAAAAGGGGAGGCAAGCGCGGTCTAGGGTATGTGTGGCCCTGAAGGACGAAATCATGCCACGGCAGCAAAGTATTCACGCCTTTACTTGACAAGGTTCCTGTAAAGTTCCTGTCTTTGTTCTGTGTTGAATCAATTATTATCGCTATGCACTGTACGCCGATCTATTTGTTTTCTGTGACTGATTTTTCTTATTCCCCCTTTTCCCCCCTCTTTTTCTCCTTTTTTTATTTTTATTTTTATTTTTCTTAAACACGTTCTGGGTATGCGCGGCGCACGGGTATAAATTCGGATCGGACACTTGTGGAGACTTCTTGTCATTTCACCTTCACTTTCACGTTGCTTGTGCGTTTTCGCATCCCATTACGAATCACAAATCATCAGCCACGCCACCCAGCAACTCCAAGGAATCAATGTCCTCCACAGACACAACCCATCTCATGACACAAAAGGCACACCCCGCCATGAAATCATGACACCGCCCCTCCGGATCCTTCTATCATGGTACCGTGACGCCACCCAGAAGCTCACGACGCCATCTCCCGACGCCCGATATGAGGCGGCCGTCCTCGACGGTGAAGGCCCCGCCATGAACGACCTCCTTAGACGACAAGCTCTTTCGCTACTGCGACTTCATGACGCCGTCGGCATCGCCGGAGTGAACGAGGAGATGGAGACACGTGCCCGGACGACATTGGACGCCATCAAGTCACGTCTTCTGGAACAGCGGCTCGAGGACCTCGCCTCCGTGAGCATGTCCAAGTTGTACGCATACCGGTACGATCAAGTGCCCTATCACTGGCGGCAAATCTACGCGGAGGCGCTCATCCTGCGGACTTTCCACACGATTCTGCGGGATGGAGCTGTCGAGGGTGGTGGTGGTGGTGATGGGACGTGGCTCAGGCCAGAAGCGCTCGATTCCATTGTCGAGAGTCTGGATCGGGCGCTGATTACGGCGGGCGGAGCGGGTATACTGGGTAGGGAATGGATCGAGAAGACGTTGGCTCTGCTCGAGGAGTTGGACTGTCGAGCACAGCAGCAACGACAAGAGCAGCCACAAGACACAAATGACAGGCCGGAAAGGCAACACACAAGCAAGCACGATAGCCAAGACTCGCGCCCCAACAAAAGAGCAAGGTTCCACGCCGAAAACATACACTGGCTTCCCACCCACGAACCCTACCCCCGACCAGGCCCCCTCTCCGAGAAAAGATGCTGCGCCCGACACAAGGACTGGTCACTGGCCCGGTTCGAAGGGTACATGAACGCGGAGACGGGACTGGACCCCCGCCCCATTGTCTTCACGGACCTGGTCTCGTCGTGGCCGGCGCTGACGGACCGTCCGTGGAAGAGCCGCGAGTACTTGCTGCGGCGGACGTTTGGGGGCAGGAGACTTGTGCCTGTAGAGGTGGGGAGGAGTTATGTCGACGAGGGGTGGGGGCAGGAGTTGATGCCGTTTGGCAAGTTTCTTGATGAATATGTCGTTGGTGGCGGTGGTGGTGGTGGTGATGAAGCTCTGATGGGGCATGGGACTGGGACCGCATCTGCACCTGCAGCGGAACGAACGGGATACCTGGCCCAGCATGACTTGTTCCGGCAGATCCCCATGCTCAGAAACGACGTCTGCATCCCCGACTTCTGCTGGACGACCGTGCCAGGAAATCCGACCCGGAACGCAGAAACCCACCACCAGCAGCAAAAACACGCACCACTCGACGAACCCCTCCTCAACGCCTGGTTCGGACCCGCCCGCACAATCACACCGCTCCACACAGACGGCTATCACAACCTCCTAGTGCAGGTCGTCGGCACGAAATACGTGCGCCTATACGCGCCCTGGGCCAAGGGCATGAGCCCGCGCGCCACCGAGAACGGCATCGACATGAGCAACACGAGCGCGCTGGACCTAGGCGTCCTGGAGGGCTGGGACGACGACGCCCAACGAGACGACGCGCCCTCGCGGCATGGCGGCGCGCGAGCCCACGCAGACGAGGACCCGAGCGGGAATGACGGACGAGCGAGGACGCAGTTCCAAGAGAATGAGTACTGGGAGTGTATTCTGGAGGAAGGCGAGACGCTGTTGATTCCCATGGGGTGGTGGCATTACGTGAGGAGTCTGAGCGTTAGTTTCAGCGTGAGCTTCTGGTGGAATTAGGTGTTAAGGGCATGTAAATACAGCAGGAAGGATGACATTTTTTTTTAAACAAAGTAAAGATGTAAACAATACGCAGGCTTATTTCATATATCATTGACAAAGGCTTCGTGTCTAAATGAGGGTATATGCATATTGGTGGGCATTAGTTATTTTGGTTCACAGTTTTATTGACGACGTTGCGGAGGACTACAATCTTATTGAAGAAGGGTTCGCCTCCTCCCTTTATATATATATATATATATATATATTTAAAAAAATGAAGATGTTATTTTTTTAAAAAAAACCTACATGCACTAAGCATCCTCACTTTCAGTCTGTGCCTCCCGTCTCGCCTTGGCTCCCGCCTTGAGAACCTCCCATTTCTCTCTGTACTTATCGAGCGTCTTTTGCATTTTCCGATTATCCTTCTCCAGACGGTCCATGTGAGCCGTCGCGGCAGCGAGCTGCTCCTCCATGTCCCGCGCCTTCTGCTTCAGCGCGTCGTCCTTGGCCGTCGCCGTCGCCGCTGGATAGGGGACGGAGTTGGGCGATCCGGGCCGCATGATGCGGTAGCTTTCGGCGAGGGCCATGGCCGAGTGCTGGGAGCTCGCCTCGAAGGCGTGGAGACGCTTGGATACGTTGTCCAGCATGTCTTTGAGGGACTTGTTTTCCAGGGAGAGCTCCTCGATGGTGTTGCGCAGATCCTTTTCTGACCGGGAGAGGGGGGCGGCTGCTTTTCGCCTGCGGCCGGTGGGGGATGCGGGGACGACGAAGACGGATGAGGGTGTTTCGCGGGCGTCGACAAAGTCGTCGTCTTCGTCGTCGGGAGGGTAGTGGTGGCGGGGATGGTGCGTGTCGCTGTGGTGGGAGGCATCGAGGCGACGCTTCTCTTTCTCGGCATAGCTGAGGATGTTGGCGTAGGACATGGTGTGACCGGAGGTGGGGACGACGTAGAAGGAATCGTTGGCGGTGTGGCCTTCACGGGCGAGGGCACGCATCGTGGCTTTGGAGTAGATTTTGGAGAGGTCTGGATCCAGAATGCTTGCGGTCAGGCCGCGTGGACGCTGCGACGAGTTGCGCTTGGAGGGTGGTGGTGACAGCAGCGGTGGCGGCGGCGGCGGCGACGACGACGACCATGTTTCGATGGCTTGTTGTTCGATGAACTGCTCAGACAAGCTGGATTCTTCTTGGATCAGAGGGAGACCGGCAAAGGCCAGAGGAGCCGAGATCTTGTTGATGATGCTGCCGAAAGTGCTGTAGAAGCGAGCATAACCGGCATCTTCCGCCGCGGTTCCCCTTGCTGCTGCTGCTGCTGCTGCTGCTGCTGCTGTGGCGGCGGAGGATGCGGATGCGGTAATCTGGTCTACACGCGGCGAGGATGCCGCGCTCTTGTTTTTGTTTCGCGACTCCGTTCTGGGAGGCGGCATAGATGTAGGCGGGACCCAAGTCGGTCTGCCGAGCTGTGTGTCCATGATGCTCTGCATTTTGGATCTGGACCCGTCTCGACGCAGATGCGGCTCGACATTGCCGGGCGCCTGGTCGGTGGAAATGCTGGGGCTGAGAGGCTGTCCTCGGTACTTGGACCGTATGCCGCGTGCCGAGGCCAGATTACTCGCAATCGAGGACGACATCTCCCGAGCAGAATATCCCCGCTGGGTCAGACTCGGCAGCTTCTTGGAATGGCTCGTGTCGGGAGACACGGAGCCCTTTTCGCTCTCGGACGACTTTTCGCTGGCGTCGTTGTCATTGGTATGCGGGGAGTGATCGGTGGGTAGCTTCAGGAGCTCGGCCAGTCGTCGATGGTGGTCTTCGAGAAGCTTGAGTGTCCGCAGGGCCTCGACGCTCGTGGTGCTTCGGGCGGCGTTGGCAAACTCGCCAGCGGCGAGAGTGTGCTCGTTGATGGCGACGGTCGTGTCGACAGACTGGCGAGTCGCGACGGCCGCGGCAGCCGCGTGGTCGTGGGCCTTGACAATGGGCGATGACTCCATTTGGCTGTCTGAGGGGTTGGAGATGGAAAGCGAGAGTCGACGCTCGAGAGTGCGTGGCGCCACGCCGAGGTATCTCTGAGTGGATGTGTGAGCACGCACTGGACAGTGGGAGTCAGTCAGTTGATCTGTCTTCTGGGAGTGGCGGCAAGATGCATGTATATACCTACCAGACCGGACTAGATTTGTCGCAATGGACTGCTATGGTGCTCGAGTGCGGGTGAGGTGAGGAGAGGTCAGGTGAGGAGAGGTGAGGTGAGGTGAGCAGAGGTGAGGTGAGGAGAGGTGAGGTGAGGAGAGGGCTGCATGGACTAGCCAATGCCGGCTGAGACAGATCAGATCGGCCAGACAGCCGCCGGATCTGGATTGGACTGCTGGAGGTTGACAAGTTGAGAATTCGTTTGGTTGCGCCGTTCGCGCCAAGACGATCGGTGGGCGCGGGTAGATGGATGATGCGCGATGCACGCGTAAATGAACAAATGTACATACTGTACATATGATGTACACACTGTATGTATGTAAATGGCCGAGTCACCTCCAAAGTGGGGCGTACCGGGTATGCATTTCTGGCGCTGACGGTGGTGACGACGAAATGCCCACGCAGAGTCGGAAGGAAAGAAAAGGTATTTTCCAAGCGTTCGCTGGATCTCGTCATGTACTGGCCATATGTTTATGCTCATTTCATTTTGTATTAATTCTTTTGCTACAACTAGGTAGAGTGCACAAAAAAAGGAGGGGGGCGCGTGTCGGATCAATGCCCGTCCTTTTCCAATGCTTTCGTCAACGTCATATTGTAGCACGGATGGTTTCTTTCTAGTCAGAGCTCAGCTTAGAAGCCGCTAAGCTCTCGCGGGGGCGGAAGCTTGTCTTTTGGCGACGAGCGTGTGATTGGCTGACTGGGTGGCTGGCGAGCAGCATGTACCGGACAGGACAAATGAGGGGACAAGGCGAGTTTCATCATTATTATTCACGGACTGACTGATTGACTGGTCAAAAGGGAGGAAAAAGTAAAAAGAAAAAGAGAAAAGAAAAAGGAAAAAGAAGGGGAAAAAAGGGAAAAAAAAAAGAGAAAAAAAAAAGACCGCTATGGCAAGACTTGTCTGGCTTGGAAAACAGGGCCGAGACAAAAGCAATTCGTGAGGAAGGAGCCAGGCCCGTCGTCATTGCCATTGTCCTCAGGACGAGCATTGCACTAAGCATGTGCCGGCAGCACGCACATGCTCTTCGTCTCCCCTCTCAGGGGCCATGAATCGACGACTTATTTGCCGGCGGGAAAATTGCTCGACTGGAGTCTGCATCTCTGCAACCCTGTCGTCATCGTTTCAAACCATGGTAGCTGTCTAGTTGTTGTTTCCCAATGAGTCTCTCTGTGGACTTCTCGTCCATCTTCTAGACCGCACTGCTGCATCGCGAATTCGACCACTTTGTATCCGTTTTCGAGCCTTCTCCATCAACGCGACGATCCGCAGAGCACGCGAGATACCGGCTCGCTTGCTGCACACAGCTGCGAGTTTCGTTTTGCGTGACGTGACGAGTGAAATTCACTCATAGGTCCCTGACGGCCCTCGACGGCCCTTGACGTTTCCGAACAAACAGGCACTTTTGTGTCGCAAAGCCACGGTCCTCCTCCTCGTGTCACATCTCCAGCCATGGAGAGTAGTAATGGCTTGGGCAAGCTTTTCCCCAAATCGATTACCTCCAAGAAAAGACGCAAGAAGGAGGACGTGGAGGGTTCGGGCTGGGACGACGATGCGCGCAGTACCAGTGCCGACGACAGCAAACGCCGCTTCAAACACGAAGAAGTGATTCTGCAAGGCCATGACATGATGCCGACCAACTCGGCTGACGACGAAGCGGATGGCCGAAGCTTTGGTTCTCCCGAGTCGACGCAACACCGAGAGAGGGACGCCAATCCCGCCCAGACGGAACGGTAAGTCGCTATGTTTGTTTCTTGGTCTTCTGGTTTCTCTCATCCGGTGTGCGTCTGCTTCTTTTTGATGGCTCAGTCTTTTACAATGCGGGCAAGGCGGTGCAGCGGGTGGGTTCCCAGGTAATTTCAAACAATTCGCCATACTTGGGGTTACTTTCGACGCCGTGTTTGTGTGGAATAAGCACCAGGCCGGCCGAATAGACACCAGACTGGACACATGCAGCCACCCAGCCTCGTGGAAGCCTGATACACCAGACTACACCAGACACCATATACCAGATGGCAGACACCAGATACCAAATACCAGACACCAGACACCAGACACCAGATACCAGACACCAGACACCAGACAACACCAGACTCCAGACTCCAGACTCCATCTCCCACCACCCGCCCCCCCTGTCATCAACCTGCCGTCAACCTGCCGTCCATCCATCACATGCATGTAGCCCCGCAGCGCCGTTTTGCGACGCCAGCGTCATTCGACCAGCCAATCTTGCCACTTGACCCCAGACTTTGCCAACCTACAACTACATGGCGCATGTACACACATACAGACGCTACATGTTGGCTGGCTGGCTCTGACATGTCATCCATCACTTTCATCGCTTCATCAATTCATCGCTTCACTTCATCATCCCCAAGTCTTTCCTTTTAATCAGCCTTCTCCCCGTTTCGCGTTTCATGCTCACCCCCCCTCGACTATCCCACTCCTTTCTGACCTGGTTTTGTGTGGTTCCTCACGAAACGCATTTGCTCTGCATCAAGTTGTGACACAAACCACAATTCGACGCTAGCTTGGACGCTAATTTTAATTAATAAAAAGGGGATCCGTTTCCAGCCGTGTGCCAGTGCCAGCAGCGCCAACCTTAACGCAACCCGCCGCTACAACATCCGTCCATTTGTCTCGGTCTCGAAACGACCATCTGACGACATCAACCACCGTTGAGCAGCACACTCAACGCCTTGACGCAAAGTCCCCAATTCCATCTTCATCAGCTGGTGCATTCGGCGTCTCGACCTGGATTTCCAGCTCCCGCTCCGGCCCCAGCGACAAGCACACACCCCCCAAAAAAGATTCACGGGCCAAAGGCTTTCTTGGCTTTCAAAAACAAGCCCCCGAGCCCCTCGAACTCGACGCCGCCAACACCCCTCCTGTCCATTCAACAGGCCGAATAGTTACCGCCAGATTACAGACCCTGTCTCCCAAGACACCTCCCAAAAAGGGCGACAACCCTGCCCCTATTATTGTGAGCACTCCACCTACCCCGACCGATCGAAACGATATCCCGCACTTTGAAGGCCCCCCCACTGGGAAGCCGGCCACGAATGGCAGTCCGATCTCAATTGCGGATAGAAGCCAAGATCCTGTTGCCTCCCCAAATATGAACATACATCGTAGAAGCAAATCGGGTTCCTCAGCAGTTGCTCCGAGCAAGTTGTCTCACATCACGACTGCACCACTGACCCCTACTCACGAGATTGGTGGTGAGGTACCTCCTGGCGGTAGTGGATTTTTCTCGTCCATGCTATCTGCCGCCCAAAACGCCGCCAACTCGTTCAGCAGCACAATTCCCAACCCCGGACTTGGGGTCGGAAGCAACAAGAGTCGAACCAGTATCAACAAGTCTCAAACCTCGCTGGCCACGAGGCCGACTGCATCGGCGGACAACTTCGATATGGAACCGGAGCGCCGCATTGACGACACGATGGATCAGAAAGAATCAGCCATTCGGACGCTCGGGTCGGGAGACCTGAGTCTCAGCCATCTGGGCTTGGCCGAGCCTTCTGCCACGTCGCCGGTGGCTGCAAAATCGCCTGACGCATCCGACACAAGGTCGAGATCCGAATCTGCCCCGGCTGAACCGCAGATATTCAGCGGGGAGCCTCTGCCAACAACGGAACTCTCGGGTCGGCCTCGCTCCCTTGTCGAGACTGGTAGCGGCGACCGTACCCCTCCCCTGTTGGACGCTGCCGATGTAAAGACGGGTTCTTTCCAAAGATCGTCCAGTCTTCAAAGCGCCAGAAAGCCCCACAGGAAACGAGGAAGCTCTGTGACGACGAGTGCAACGATCGCTGCGGCTGTTGCATCTGCCAATGGCGCTGCCGCTGCCGCTGCCTTGCATCCCAGTGGCAATCTGGGGGCTGCGCCCAAATTGACTGGCTTCGCCATTGCGAGCAAGAAGCGCAATCGAGACTTCCACAGCCTGTTCAAGAGTGTACCAGACGATGATTATCTCATCGAGGATTATAGCTGCGCGCTGCAACGAGAAATTCTCGCACACGGGCGACTCTATGTTTCCGAGGGCCATCTCTGCTTCAGCAGCAACATTCTGGGCTGGACGACAACCTTGGTCATGAGCTTTGACGAAATCGTATCCGTTGAGAAGCGAAGCACTGCGCTCCTGTTCAAGAACGGTCTCATGATTTCTACCCTCCATGCGAAACAAATATTTGCTAGTTTTACAAGCAGAGACGCCACATATGATTTGATTGTCAATATCTGGAAACTGGGCCATCCAACCCTACGAAGCACTTTGAACGGCATCCAGCTGGATGGAACAGGCGGCGACAAGACGGAAAAGGTGGTTTCCGAGCAGGAGACGGCGGAGGTGGAGGCACGTCAAGATGCGTCTGGCTCAGATCAGCTATCCGACGAAGAAGAAGAAGAAGAAGATGATGATGATGACGACGACGACGACGGTGACGGCGATCGTGATGACGAGGAATTCTACGACGAAGAAGAGCACGAGGAGCAATTGGAAGCGCAGTCGACCGAAGCATTCAGCACCGAACCGTTCGACGGAGACAAGAAGTTTGGGGCACGAAAAGTATCCAACATGAACACCATGCAAGGAGTGGTGACAGCAGCAGCAGCGGCGGCGGCGACGGCGGCGGCAGCGACGACGACCGGGACGGGAACAGCAGACTCATCATTGCCCAATAATGCTGCATCGTCATCTACCGGGAGTGGCCCTGTCGATTTCCCTGGGCCGGCTACTCATGCACCAACAGACTGTGGTGACTCTGAAACGCACTACGACAAATTCTTGGCCGACGAAATTGTTCCCGCTCCCCTGGGGAAAGTATACAATCTCATGTTTGGCCCAGGATCAGTCACCTGGATGAACAGGTGGCTTGCCGCCGAGCAGAAATGTACCGAAATCCAAATGGAAGACAAGCAGGGCCTAACAGCCGAGAACAAGTCTCGGACGTTTTCCTACATCAAGCCGCTGAATGGGTCTATCGGACCGAAACAGACCAAGTGCGTTGTGACGGAGACCATGGACCAAATCGAGCTGGAAAAGGCTGTCAATCTGAGCGTGTCGACTCAGACGCCCGAGGTGCCGTACGGCAATCTGTTTACCCCCAAGACGAAATACTGCTTGTCGTGGGCTGAGAACAACTCGACGCGGGTACAGATCAATTGCACCGTTGAGTGGTCTGGCAAGTGTTGGCTCAAAGGTGAGTAGCCTGTTGTTTTTTGCACGTGCTCTTTTGAATTTTTTGAATTTGTTTTTCCTCTCGCCCTCTTGCGTTGAGATGGGAAATGGAGCATGAAGAAATAGAAAAACGTCTAACAAAAGCAGGCACTATTGAAAAGAATGTGAACGACGGTCAGGCACAGTACTGCAAGGAGCTGTTTGTAGCACTCAAGTCTGCCGTGTCAGCACGCGTCCGGTCCGGCACTGGATCCGGCGGGAACGTCAAGGGCAAGAAGAAGCTCAAGAGAAGCAAGGCCTTGCAGTCGGTTCTCAACACGGACAAGAAAAAGTCGAGCAAGTCGGACGCTGAAAAGCAGAATTGGGGCCCGCTGGAGCCTTTACGAGGCATCGTGGAGCCCGTCATCGATGTCTTGCAGCCTGTGCTTACGGCAAACGTCATGTACGGATTGCTCGTGGGCCTCATCGTGGCCATGTGGTTCGGATTCGGTACCTCATCAAAGTCCAACTCGTCATTCGGACCCGACATTGGCTATGGATATTACGCCCCCGGCCGACAGGCCGCGTACGAGGAAATGTGGAGGAAACAAGACTCGGAGCTGTGGGAGTGGTTGGAGGAGCGAGTTGGCATGGACCGGCTGAGTCACGACCAGCCCAACGGGCGGAAACGCGGCATCGAGCACCGCACTGTGGAGGAGAAGCTACAAGAAGAGCGCATGGACGAGCGAGAGATCCAAGAGGCCATTCGGGTGACGGAGGAAAAGCTGCGTGTGCTGCGGGAAGTGATTGACAAGGGGAACTTGAGTTGAGCGTGAAAAGAGACATGAGCGTGGGTGAAGGCTAGACATGGGCGTGGGTGAAGGCGAGATTGACATGTATAAAAAGGAGGATTCTCTAGAGATAAGAAGTGGACACGGCCGTTCCAGTTCCAGTTCCAGTCCACGGGCACGGGCACGGGCACCGCCACGGAACATTTAAAAACCAGATTCTGTACATTAGTACCCATTACAGCACGTTAGTTCGTCAGCAAGACTCATTCTATTTTGTCGATATTATTGGTTCATTAGTCATCATTTTCTAGCAAAATTTGAGTAATAAATTATGCATAGGGTGTATGATTTGCTTGTGTTCAAAGTAGTACGTCCTCAACCATGTAGTCATTTGTCGAAATCACCCAACTCACCACTCATGTCGCGCCCCGGCACAGATCTAGGAGTGTCGAATCTGTTTTCCTTTTGGTGTATTGTGAGTACAGGGAGACGAGCGCGCGGCGCCTGGCAGCGTGGGGTCGGATGTATGGTTCTAGTTGTATAGGTGTTGCGGATGCCGGTGGCGCGTACGATAATAGATGGGAGAATGATGGTAGATAGCGATCAAGGTAATTGTTAGAAATACTAGTTCTTCTTTCTTAGGGTACTTGATTTACTACTCTGCTCAGAGCCCTTCCCGTCTGTGAAGAACACCGACAGCAACATCATCGCCAACAATTCCCCCTGTACCTAATCCCTTATTATGTTTCTTTTTCTTCTATCTCTGATGCTCCCCTTTTCCTATAAACTCTATGTAAATAAATTCAAAACCTTAGCTATACGGTTTAAAAGAGGGGAAAATATAAAAATAAAAATAAAAGGGGCGGTTATCCCGGATTCATTCACGTCTTATTATGGATTGTATGAAAAAAAAACTAGAGCAATCACAAACCTCGACTATCCGTAGCACATGCGCTCTAGTAGATTGATTATTCATAAATAATCATGAAAACCATGTTAGGAAACCATTCAAGCTTTTATGTCCACTTTTTACACTTCTTGAAGCTCCCCATGTTTCCTTTGTAGGAAATTAAGACCTGCAGTGTAAGGAGGTGCCGTATCATCAAAGGAGGGGAGGTAAAAGAAAACCTTAGTCTGGGTTTCATTTCCCACCTTGATCTATTCACTCCCATGGATGATTCTCCCCGTCTCAGAGGTCAGGCTTGTATTTGCTCGTACATCGGTCTAAACCCAGGCCTCCTTTAGAATTATGCACAGCGAAAGACATACTTTTTAGAAAAATATAAAGTCGCCCTCACATGGAAGAGATTGTATGGGCAACCCAGCAGCTCCTTCAAGGAAACGTACATAGCCATGTTCTAATAAGGAAGAATATACGTTCCATGCAACTTGATACAAATGAAAAAGTTTATAAATCACGATCAAGGCCGGTATCAGGGTATTTCCTAAGCAAATCGTCTGACATTCGCAGATACCAATGACAAACGGGCCCTGACCAGTACCCGGCCGAGCGATAGAGCAGTGCAACATTGAAGCGTTGTTGGCACGGATGCGTCCGATTTCTTTCAAGGACTGGGGGAGCAATTGATTCAATCCTTCGTGAGTACATGTCTCCTTGCGGTATATACATCTATATAAGTCCACTACACATCAGTCTTATTACAGTATACACATCTATGAAAGTCTACTGCACAATAGTTCTATTATAAGTAGATATATTTATAGAAGCCCACTATATAATAGTTTTATTATAGTATATATGTCTACTATAGTATAATAGCCTTATTAAAGTATATATATCTATATAAGTCCACTATATAATAGTCCTATTATAGTATATATATCTATATAAGTCCGCTATATAACAGTCTTAATGTAGTATATATTTCTATATAAGTCCACTGTTTAAAAGTCTCCTTACACTATATATATCTATATAAGTTTACTATATAACAGTCTTATTGTAGTATATATATCTATATAAGTCCACTATATAATAGTCTTAATATAGTATATATTTCTATATAAGTCCACTGTTTAAAAGTCTCCTTACACTGTATATATCTATGTAAAGTCCACTAGATAGTCTTATTGCAGTATATATATCTATATAAGTCCGCTATATAACAGTCTAAACATAGTATATATATCTATATAAGTCCACTGCTTAAAAGTCTCCTTACACTATATATATATCTATATAAGTCCACTGTTTAAAAGTCTCCTTACACTATATATATCTATATAAGTCCACTATATAATAGTCTTATTGCAGTATATATATCTAAATAAGTCCACTGTATAACAGTCTTAATATAGTATATATATCTATATAAGTCCACTGTTTAAAAGTCTCCTTGAACTATATATATCCATGCAAAGTCCAATGGATAGTCTTATCGCAGTATATATATCTATATAAGTCCGCTATATAAAGTCTTATTGCAGTATATACATCTATGTAAGTCCACCGCACAGTCTCATCACAGTATATAAATATGCAAGCCCACCGCAGTCTCATCGTATATACATCCACGCAGTCCCACCCCAACGTATCCAAAACAAACCAGAAATGTACATCGTAAAAACACAAAACCCCGCCAGCAACCGTAGTCCATCTCGCCCACCTCCCACGCTCACCTCATCGCATCACCAGTCGCCTCTGCTCTTCCCCCCATCTACCTCCCCTGAGAACTCAACCTCATCGCATTCGCAAGTCGCTGCCTCGTACTCTCTTTCCCTCCCCCGCTCGAGTCGCTCCGCGGCGAAGGATCATAGTACCTCTCCACGTCGTCCACGCCCAGTTTCTGGGGTCGAGGGGGCGGTGGCGGCGCCGCGGCCGGCGCCTGTGAAGCCATTTCCTCGCGATCCCGCGCCGTCATGTAGAGGTGCTGGTCCCAGCTCTGGCCGGGCTGGTGGCCTAGCGTGCCATTCGCGTGGTGATGCGTCTCGGGCGCTCGGGGTCGCGTGTCGGTGGAGCTCGGCGAGGGGCGAGGGACGCGTTCTTCTTGGAGAGAACGACGGGGATCGGCTGCTTGTCGAAATTGTTGATGCTGCTGCGGTTGCTGCGGCTGCGGTTGCGACTGACGGTAAGAGGACTGCCTTCTGGGCGGCTCCTCCTCCTCCTCCTCATCGCTGTCCGACTGCCCCCCTTCTTCCTCCTCCTCGTACGAGCGGAGATCACTCCTCATGGCCAGACTGGCACAGATGTTGCGCGCCTCCTCAATGGCCTTCTTCTGCTTCTTCAGTGCAATTCTCCGCTCGCGCGCTTCCTTGTTCTCCGCCGAAATGGACTCGATGGTGCCGTCAGGCATCCTCAGGATCTCGATGGGGTCAAAAAGTCGCAGCATGCCCAGCAGCAGGTGGCGCTCCACGACCTGCGTGATGACGTTGCGGGTGAAGATCCTGGCCGTGAGGTCGTAGTAGATGAGCATCTTCTCCAACACCTCCTCGGCCTCGGTGTAGGTGCCCCCGTTCTCGGTAGATTCGGCACGCCACTTGCGCAGACGGTCCTCGTACTCGGGGTCGTAAGGCTGCACCTCGAGCTCCATGTCGTCGGTCAGGCGGGTGAGTTCCTTCTCGGCCTCCTCGTTGAGGTCCCTCATCTTGACCTCGAGGAAGTGATAGCGGAGGGGGTCGCGCATGCGGGTCGGCCAGACGTGGTCGATGACCTCGGCCAGGAACTCGTTGCAGATGACGCTCAGATTGTCCTTGTACTCTTGCGCCAGGACGGGCCAGTTGCGCGAGTAGTCTTGGAAGAGAATGTACGGCGCGCGCGGGTTGGAGTCGAGCGGCAGCTCGTTGCCTCGGATCTGTCGCAGCAGCGGCTCGACTTCGCGCTGGGCAAAGTTCTTCTTGGACTGGTCGCCCACGACGCCCGCGGCCGGCAGGTGCTGTCCGTTGATGGTCGAGCCGGCAAAGTTGACCTTGCGGCCCTGCTGTCTGAACAGCCGGGAGAACCGCTCGCTCTCCTCGCGAGCACGCGCCCGCAGCTTGTGAGGCGGCGTCCCCTTGGCGCTCGACTGCCTTGCGAAGAAGTGCTCGCCGAACGGGTTCTTGTAGTTGCCGTTCACGGCAGGCGTCACGAGGTTGTTGGACGCCGTGAACAGCTCGCCCATCTCGAAGCGCATCTCCTCGATGGTGTCCTTTGCGGAGCCCATGGCCTTGAGCTGGCCGTCGCACCGCTCCAGGGCCTGCTGAATCTGTCTCCGGAGCGACTTGACGTGCTTTCCAATGTGTTTCTGTAGCTGGATGCTCAGCTTGGCCCGCAAGGCCGCGACCCCCCACATCTGCGGCGGCAGCGCGGACCAGCGCCCTCGCGTGAAGAACTCGGCTTCCTTACGGGCACGATCCTCGGGCGTGAACCACTTGTCGCCGGGCCCGGGGTTCAGCAGGACGTACCATCCGAGCTTGAAGTTGTTCTCCAGGTCCTTGTTCATGACGACCTCGATGAACTTGTCTTCGAGGCCGATGCGCTCCGTCATGTCGGGCTTGGTCAGCACTCCAATGGTTCGCGAGCCTTTGGGGTCGAAGTAGCGAGCCTTCTGCAGAATCGGAGCCTGCACGTAATCGTTGTTGCCGCCAATCACGGCCAAGATGATGGTTCGTGGGCTCTTCATGTACCGGTCGGAAAGCGCGTCAATCGTCTGGATATCAGCCTCGGACTGATCTCGGTTGGCGACTCGCACGAGCCCAGGCAAGTCCACCAAGGTGAGCAGCGGCAAATCCGGGCCGCTCTTCTCCACGACGAGGATATCACGCGCGGCGAACCGTCCGGGGACATCACGCGGGGCAATCAGCTGCGTGGCGTCGCGCATCATGCTCTCAAAGGACATGTCGCTCGCGACGTCGCCGCCGTAGCGCAGCAGGCCGTTCTGTTCATTGTACGGCCGGTTCTTGTCTGGGATGATGGACACCCGCAGGCTGGCCTCCTTGCTCCGCCGTAGTCGGATCTCGGTCGCGAAGCGCGTGCAGGCGCCGGCGTCTCGCGGGAACGGCGTGCCGGAAATGGCTTCCAAGACGGAGCTCTTTCCCGCAGACTGGTCACCGACGACGACAATCTGCGGCAGCTTGACATTGTCCAGCTGCGCAAACTGCAGCTTATCGATGAGGTCCAGAAGCCCACGCTGTTCGTCGGCCAGCCCCTGAGTTTCCAACGACGACTCGATGGAGTGAGACATGTCGCCTCTGCGTCTCGATGAGGACGATGTGACGGTGTGGTGGTGATGTGTGTCGGTACGGGCGCGGGTACGGGGGGTCGACGATGGCGTGGAATGTCTTGAGGAGGACGAGTTCGCAGATGAGACGTCCGAGTTCAAAGAGCCCATATTCGACTGCACCGAGGAGTCAGGAACGGCTTGGTGACTCAGGGACAAAGGGTTCATGTGTCCAGCCGAGGACAAAGAGATGACCATCTCTTTTATTTACGCCTGCAGCCTGACGTAACGTGATTGTGCTTGGGCGGCCGCCGCCACAGTCGAGCGTGGCTGAGTCGTTGAGCGTGGCTGTGCATGGCTGTGCATGGCTGTGCATACTATGTGATTACGTACGTAGGTACGTAATCACACAGTGACACTTGCTCACTCCGAAGTGAAGCTTCTCTCTCTTCTCTCTCTCTCTTCTATTCATTTTCCTTATTTCATTATTTTACAATCTTTATTTTTATCAATATCATTAATATTACACTTCATCACCTTGATATTCTCCATGTCTTAGCTTTGTTATATAGGATATGATTCTATACCCTGATCAGCATTGTCTTATGCTTGTCTCCACGTCTGTCCTTCGCCAAATCAGGCTATTCATGCCATGACAAATCGACTCCCCTCCTGCCGCAGACCAGAGTCCGATGTCAGTGCAGACAAACAAGAAAAGGCCCGGACAATCTCGGCATCTTCGTCTCTTTTATCCATAGAAAATGGGAGGCTTTGGTTTCCTGCAAATCCTGCAGGAGCTGATGCAGGAGAGTTGAAGAAGCCATCATGGGGTAGCATGCTACGGAGCGGCATCCTTTGCGCTGTTCCTGCCGGGTTGGTGCTCGTTTGGAGCGCTGTCTTATATGCGAGGCCTTCCAGACACACAGATACAGAAGGAGGTGGTAGATGATCCGTTGGACAAGCAGGACAGGGTGGAACAGTCAATTGCATTAGACGGTCACGGGCGCCTGCAGGTACCATACTGAAGGTGGACGGTCGAGACATGCTTGCAACGACCTTTGTCGTGACCAATTATACCATGTGATCCCGTCGGCCGATGCGGCGGAGAACTGTCAATACTATAGTTGTGGTTGGCTGTGCTAGACTCGGTGCAACTTGCAATGCGACTGGGGCATTATGACTGCTTCACCCCTTGACCCAGCCCATCACCGATGTTGGAGCGACGACGTCGGTACCCCCAGTTGAATTAGCCGTATTTGACTGGATAATTATCGACAACGTCTCAGGCTCATCAGCCTCTGGGCGCCACTAGTCATCCTATGAGGGAAGGGCTCAAAATCTGGAGATCCTTGGTCGAAGAGGTGGTCTTACCCATAACCCATCGATAGCTATCCCGCCACAGTTTTTGCTGTCCGACATGGCGTTTTGCGGCAAAGGTTTGTTCAACGACTTATTCCCAAGCTTGAAAATTACTCCACCCGTCTACTTTTGCAAGTCAAGAGGTAGGTAGAGAGCAGCTCGAACTCCCGGCAATGGCACATCAATACCACGAATGGAATGATTGGATGTTCAAGGAATGACAGCAATCCGCGGAAGCGGAACCTTTGATGGCCATGTCTCGCTGACCTCGGCGATAACCTCAAGCTTTTATCTTTGCCCCCTCGCGGCGAGACGTTTCAATTCGGCCTTGCTAAGCAAGAACATAATGGGAAGTGGTCGGCCAACTTGGGTATTGTCCAAGGTTTCCGTTGTAGATGGCGATATTGCCACAACCACCTCCAATAGTGCATTAACAGCAGCGAGGGCCATCCACCTCCTTCCGCATCGACATTATGACCGCGCATGTTGTGAGCCGGACGACAACAGCTAAAGACAATCCTCGACGAATACAAACTTGGATCCCTGTCCCATACGTCTTTTTTGTCTTTGTAAAGAGTCTTTACAGGTCATGCCTGATTCATGTTGGGGTCGAAAATGAAAGATCGTATCTAGGGTGGGGACCATCCTCGTCGAGATTGCGCAGGGGTATGATGTTGTTGATGGCACTTAATTGGCCGACTGAGCATCGGGGCGGAGATTATTTTCCTGGTTCGGCAATTTGGTCGACAAGAACCTCGTAATCGTGGGAAATGCCGCACATCTCCAAGGCGGGGTTGGTCTTGCTGGCGATATGCTGGATCGAATATCCGCGCCACGGAGGTGGTCCTTGTTGACTCGGTCCGGCCGAGTCGAGAGTTGGGAAGATGCCGGAGTAACTATCGACTAGGGCACAGAAGACCGAGTGTCGGCCTAATGCTCCAGAGTTGTAGGCATAATAGAAAAATGAGGATCTGGCATAGCCTTGAGGGCTGCGCGAAATTGTTCTGGTTCGGGATCAGCAAGCTTTTGGTCTTTGATGGAGACAAGTGACCAGTTAGCCTTGAGGCCTTCATAAATGATAATTGGCAACACACTACTCCGGAGTACTTAGCCACGGCTTGATGCCATACAATGTGTCAACTTGAGCGGGTGGCCCTTGTCGAGCTTTCATGCCAGCTACGGAGGTAAGCGTTCTGGAGTGAAGGGTTCGTTTGCTGTGTAGTCGGACTCCTAGATGTTCAAGAACTCGAGATAAGAGCACGTTGGAGAGAGAGAGACAAAAGCAGTGCTCATGGTCCACAAAGGTTTGCAATTGGCCTCGGACAATATTTTCGAGACAATCATGCACTGAATCTTGGTTTCGCATGATATGGACAACGGAATCCATGGTGTCCAATCAGCGCAACAGTTCCCGGCCGCAACGTTGGAACCACTAGAAGACAATGAATGATGCTATGAAGAGGGGTTTTCCATATAATGCCTTCCAAGAACTCTCCATGTGTAGTCTGACAATAGGTGGTGCCATAGACTTTGCTGTAGGAACGACTGGGGAAAAGTCCGCGGCTCGCTGAAACTGAAACGCGACTTCCATGTCGACGGTCCTCTTCCTTTATGCAAAAAGCTGCTACAATTGCCAAGACAGTAGTAGTAGTCATTCCGGTGATTGAGAAGCTAACCATGGCAATGGATGCATTCATGGTCAACGTGGGCATGCCGCCATTGTAAGTCGCGGAAGAGTGGACGATGGAGCTTTGGCGGAAACACAGCTCAAAGGCACCTGGTCGCGGGGTCTGAGTCCATTAAGCCGCGTGTCCAGTGTGATTTTTGATGTTTTTCTTTGCTCTTTGTGATGCCAATGTCTCGAATGCGCATAGCATAGTAGCCCATCGTCCATGCCGTGGATTGAGAGCCGTCGCCATCAGCCATCCTAGCGGCTGGGCGAGAAAAGGACCGCAGAAGGCCGGGACGTCGGAGAGCAGTGATGAGCCCGTGGTGAACCAAGCGGCTCAAGGCAAAGAAAGAGATGCGCAGACAGACTTGCGGTCGCATTTCTTGCCAAACCTTGCCAGACAGACCAGACCCGTTCGAAGAAACGAAGTGCAGGATCGCAGGATGCCAGAGTCGGGTTGTCGCAAAGCCGGAGCAGGAGCTGACGGGAGCATAGAGCAGGAGTTACGCAGGAGCGAGCAGTGTGGTGCTAGCTGCCATTAAGTCTTGACTACCTGGAGGTAGGTAGGTGGTAGTCAAGACCGATATCTGCGTGGTGTGCGCCGATCCTTGCCACGCCATTAGACACGCACACATGCATGCATGCATGCATGCACATGCGGAGCGCAGAGTGTGAGCGAAGAGAAGTCCAGCATGAGGAAGGCGTGACGCGCGCGAGTGAAGGCTGGAGATATTGGGCATGGCCACAGTCCAGAGGAGAGTGGACAGGAGTGAAAATTGGATGCGGAAGGAGCTCCGTTGGCCCCGCCCGGTGGCCCCGCTCATCTCCCTAGTCTCGCTAGCCCAAGGCACCTCCCAACCTGGGTAAGCGTTTACCCGCCCTGCCGCCGGCAAACTTCCCAGGGCGAGGGCCTCTTCTTAAAGTCTCAATGTCAACTCATAGGTTCCAGAGTGTGGATCTGCGGCCAATCGCAAACAACTTGGTGAGTGGTGACGGTACTAAATTCGGCGGCATTTACAACCCCAGAGAATTGACCCAATTCTCGAGTGCTTGACAGAAGAAAAAAAAAAAAAAAAAAAAAAAAAAACCTACAATCTCAACGCTGACTGTGATTCACCATCTCTTCTCCATGTTGTCAGCTCCTCTGTTAGAAATGGGCAGGTATCTGTCCTTGATCACGTCCCTTTGACTGGCATCCTCATGTCGAGCCAAGGCTTCACGTCGATGGACTTCATTTTGCTTGCATTCTTGTCTATTTTGTAGCTCACCATGCCGCAGAAACGGCAGGCTGGGAGCACAAGGGCATGTTCCAACGACCCGGGCGACGACGGCAAGCCCAAGAAGCGACGTGTCTCCCTGGCTTGCGATGCTTGCCGGGCTGCTAGAGAAAAGTGCGACGGGGCAAGACCTCGGTGCGGTACTTGCGCAGCTCTAGCTCGTCATTGTTCGTACACGCCTGCCACCAAGAAGAGGGGTGTCCAGACCGGCTATCTGCGAACGATCGAGCTGTCTCTGGCATGGCTTTTCGACCAAATACCTGAATCCGAACAAGCTCTTCTCCGGCTGCTGGCTCAGCCAACCCCAGGTCGTGAGGCGCGCGCTCTGCTCGGTAAGGGCAGTGCGGGTCGTCACCTACAAAAGATCTGGAGCGAGACGCGGGTCCGGAAAGCAATCGACGCTCTCTTGGCCGACACCCGGCTTGTACCATCCGACAGTAGTGGTAATGAACAAATCTCTGCTGCCTACCATCGTCCGCCTGGTTTCTTTCACCTTCACGTTGACGACGGAGGCGACTCCTACACGCCAAAACTTGCCGCCAGTCTGACGGCCAAAGCCACGCAATATTGTTCTACCGATACACCAGGCTCGGACAGAGGTCACGGTATCGTATTGAAACTACCGCCTCATTGGGAGCGCCTGGTGGCCGTATACGTGTCGTATACTCATTGCTGGCTGCCAATTCTGCGCCCAGAAGCGTTGCGTTCCCTCGCCAAGTCCTACGGAGCCAGCGGTATACACATTGATCTTGAAGGTGACCGCTCACTATGCTCAAGGCATTCCGAGCTTTGGGCTGCGTTGGCCATTGCGGCTTTCCAGGACGGCTCATGTTCAGAATACGAGCTTTCATTGGAGTGTAGCGCCTCATACATATTCCGTGTTGCACGAAGCCTCGTACCTGGTAACGATGAAGCGATCAATCTTCACAACACCAGCGCAATCATTCTCCACTCGGTCATCCTCGTTGGGAGGGGGGAAATCGTCTCAGCATCGTTGTTACTCGGGAAAGCTGCGCGGCTCCTGAAACGACTTCAATTCGGCCAAGGTAGCGGTAGCGATGACGGCGATTCTTGCACGTCCCGAGATCAATCTCGCGTTATAGAGAGGATACAACTCGACACGGCACGGATGGCATGTTCCCTACTTGCTACATTGACGTCTCTGTCTATGGATCAGCAAATTGTGGCAGATGTTTGTGATGCAGCGCGCAATATTTCTCAATCGACGGCAGAATTCACGGGTTTTGATCAGATATGGCATTCAGTGCCATGCGCTGACGTACCTAGACAATTTTCGCAAACAGTTGCATCTTCGAAGATGGAGCCGATCCACACGCTGACGCAATTACATGTGTTGACTACAGTTTTACGTGCGATCGTGTACGGAAAACTGCACGTCGACAGACAGACAAGACCGATGGACGTCGATGATGTGGCACGAACGCTGGATCCTCGCTTTCAATATTGTCATTCATTCATGCCCAGCAGCTCGACCTCAATCATTCCCATTCCCTCGGCATTTCTCGTCAAGTTGCTCTTCCTGACGGTAACAAATGAGGTGTCTCCGCATCTCCGCATGTCGCTTTTCTCTGGATTTCTTGAAACAATGGAAACGATGTTTGCCAACTTTGGTGCGGCCCGGTCGCCACCTGTGGTGTCGCTGCTTCTTCACATTTGGCAAAAACGCGCCACAGGGAGCGACATTAGTGAGGCCGAGCAGAGCCGCTGGCGCTTAGCGGTACACAGACTGCACAGCATATGGCAAGATGGTGGACTCGATTATGATGTCGACGTAGAGGGGCTCCTTCAGGAGCAAGATGATGTAGTTCCGCGCAAAGCAATGGGTCCGATCCATCAGGTCGTGGCAGCCGCAAGTCAGGCCTTGCAAATCGAAGCTCATCCGATGTCGAAGCCTGGGTCGGGATCCTCTCGGAGTGGGCCTTTTAGGCACAATAGTTCAGCCGGGAATAAACATGCAGTCGAGCCTCCAACGTTGGGATACTCGCACTCTGCGTCATCGAATCCTTACTACCCAGCGCATGTCGTCATGCCCTATGCCGCTAGCAGTGGGGGTAAAGAGAATACTCAGCTGGTGTTTCCTGGTGGCCATCGGATCACTCCCAATGTTGACTATGACGCCCTGTTTGAGGACCTAGGGTCTGTCGGTTACACGGAAACCATGGAGATGGACACGCGGTTTATGACCGACTTGGGGTTTGCACCGGGTTGTGACCTCGCTGAGATGTTCCAGGGCGGCCGTGGAGTGTGACGTCGTGACTGACAGGGTGTGTTCTTCTCGTGAATTGGGGCTTTCCTTTGCTCATCACTCTCTCACGTCATTTTCCACTGCTGTTTCCGGGTGACGAAGTATCCGTCGAGGCTGTGTCGGGGACAGGATGCGTGCGGGCTCCCGACAATTGGGATAACCCTTGGGTCGAGGATGACACGCGGAGCAGGTCTCTGGGATCTGGCTTTTCTTGTTTGCCACAATTTGTTGACATTTCTGTGGAGAAGGAACGAACGTCAGTGCCTGGGGCCAGGGAAGGAGACGGTCGCGTCCTCGGGCCCTGGACACGAAAATCTCCGTCGCGATTTGCAGGCAGGAACGGAGCACATGCACGTTTGCATTGTGTCGCGCACCGCAAGGCACAGTCCAATGAGCTTCAGCACGAGACATCAGATGATGGATGAATCGGCCAAAGTCGGAGCCTCGTGCGCAAGGCACAAGCATATGCGTACGTTGTACATGCATATGTACACCACTGTACGTGCATACAGCACATTTGCGCGGTGGATTCAGGCACTGCCAAACATTTCGTCACATAAATGATTCTAGTGTGAAAAGAGTGAAAAAGTTCGGACTGTTGATCCACCGACCCATGTACATTGTACATGCACTGCAAGGACCCGCGCAGCCCCACCTCGCCCCTCCCTGCTCCTCCCAGGTCTCTCGTTCCGAGTCGAACATACATACTACTGCTGGGCCACCAGCGGAGCGAGTCTCTTCCAGAGGTATAAGAAAACAAAGGCATATTTTTATTTTTATTTTATTTTTTACAAGTACATCAGTCAAGCTGGTGGCCAACACGCCTCATGATCGGTCGGGCTGTCTGCCTGTCGTTTGTTTGCGACCCATGGGACGTACCACGGAGATTTTCGTACCCTGTCCGGGCGACCGGATCGGTGTTTATGGAGGCACTCCGAATCGACTGATGCCCGATTTTGTCGTGGCAAGTCGTATTGATCCACTATTAAGCCCAGGGGGGGGGGGGCGGCGTTATTTTCTTTTTAATTATCCCCGGCAACAACATGGAAGTTGGGGGTAAGAAAATAACAGCAGCAATGTCATGTCTCAAACTTCCATCTCAGCAAGCCGCGAACCGGAGAATATACTGGCTGGGGCTGATTAATGTCTTGGCTGCCAGACCGTAGACACTGAGCATTCGCAGTGAGTACTGACTGAATCGCTGGCTTTGCTTGCGCCAGGATCAGATACATGGTACCCCGGTGAGATGTGCAATGCGATGCTACGACGGATAATTGAGCTGCGCGTAAATTAAAGAGTAGCCATCAGACGAACATGGCCCGACGATCACGACCCTTGGGGGAACATGAAGAAAAAGAAAAGATAAAAAAAAAAAACAGGAGAGGGAGAAAAAAAAAAGCAAAATAAGATACCAAGACGACAAATTCCCTATGAGCCACCGCCCGCGCGCCAACCTTAATTTCTATCGGAAGTGTTGTATCGGGATTGCGCCACGGTCCAGAGTCCCGACAGAGGAGATGACGGAAATGATGCTCAAGACCAGGCTCCGCTTTCCTGCGGCCAAATCTCTGGTTCCAACAGGAACACACAGGTACATACATAGATGTGCATGTAGTCTTACTTGTCATGTGGTTGGCTCAAGGAGAGAGGGGGGGGGTCCGGTCGTTCTCTTGACTTTGTGGCGTCACAAGTTCCGATTTCCTAACAATGCAACAAATGATGTAAAACAAAACAAAAATCAAAAGCGGGTCGCATCTGCCGGTGGCAAACTCGGGTTTCCGTGAATGACGAGCATGTCCATCGAGAAGTCAGTCCCGAGACCGACCAGACTTGTTGGGAATTAGCATGTTGATCTTTTTCAATTAATTGTTGTTTTTTTAATTTAATTTTTTAATTTTTTTTTTCGTCGGACCGTCAGACTGTCAGACTGTCAGACTGTCAGCCCGTCAGACCGTCAGCCTGTCAGATCACACCACATTACACACCACGCAAATCGCAAATCGCAAATCGCACTCCCTTCCGTCCCTCCTCTTCCTCCCTTCTCCCCTACTTTTGTGCCCGTTGCCTTCAACGTTACACGGCACCGCCGCACCACAACAATTCCAGCACGTCCAGCGTTCCAGACTCTCCAGGCAATCCAGACAAACTCGCCGGACGACTGTAGACAGACGATTCGATCACAACTCTCTACCACATCAAGTTGTCCGCATAAGCGACGCCACCACTTCTTTAGCATAGCATAGCATAGCAAGCGAAGCATAGCAAAGCAGAAAAAAGCAGAGCAAAGCAGGGCAAAGCAGGGCAACACACACAAACCACGGAAAAGCGGTTCACGTCCTTCGCCCTTCACCATGGACGCGGCTCTCGAGCTTCTCGATCCCCTCGTCTTCGACAAGCTCTACGCCTGGGCCATTCCTCGCCACGATCCCACCGTCGCTCACCTCGGCAATGCCTCATATTCCAACTTCACCGTTACTACCAGTCTCGGTCCCAGTTTCGATTATCCCAGCCTCGGTCCTAGTTGCTCGAGCACCCTTGGTCCCGAGTCCCGCTGGCCGCGAGAAAACGTCTACCGTCAAATCGTCTCGATCCTCATCATCACCCAGCTCGGAGCCACGTTGTTATACTTCCTCTTCAGCGCCCTGTCATATTACTTCATCTTCGACCGCCGACTCGAGCACCACCCTCGCTTTCTGAAGAACCAGGTCCGCCAGGAGATCAAGCAGTCGCTCGCCGCCATCCCTTGCATCAACATCCTCACCCTGCCGTGGTTCCTGGCCGAGGTCCGGGGCAAGAGCTTGCTGTATGCAGACGTGGGCGACTATGGCTACGCCTGGCTCCTTATCTCGACGGTGCTGTACGTCGGCTTTAACGACTTTACCATCTACTGGATTCATCGGCTGGAGCATCACCCGCGTGTTTATAAACATATTCACAAGCCGCATCATAAATGGATTGGTGAGTCTTTCTAGTGCATGCATCAATGGCAGTATTTTTATATCCTATGAAAACACGACAGACCAAAACAAAAACAAGAAAAATAAAAAGAAAATAAGAAAAACTCACACAGAAAATTTAGTCCCCACGCCCTGGGCTGCTTTGGCCTTTCACCCTCTTGACGGATATGTCCAGTCTCTTCCATACCAGTGAGTGCGCTCTCTTCCTTCATCAGACTGACCTCTGTCGCCAGATTTCTTTACCGTCTCATATCGTTACAACGTTTGTCAAACTGACTTGTCTTGCCAAAAAGCTTGTTTCCCTTCATCTGCCCAATCCAACGATATCTGTACCTGGTTCTTTTCTTGGCCGTGCAAATATGGACCATTTTGATCCACGACGGCGACATGTTTACGGGTCATTGGGCCGAAAAGTTTATCAACAGCCCTGCCCATCATACTCTTCACCACATCTACTTCACCGTCAACTACGGTCAATACTTTACCTGGGCCGACACATATTTCGGCTCGCATAGGTCCCCGGACCCCAGTCTCGATCCTCTACATGATGCTCTCAAGGTGATGCGCGCCAAGGGACTGGTAGACGAGACGGGCGATCCGATTCAAAAGAATAAAAAGGAATAATACGATAACATGACGATGGGAAAAGATGATTTTTTTTTCTTTCTTCGTGTCTTTTTGTGGGTTGTCTGATGACAATCCCTTATTTTATACATATTTTCTTTTATGACGGATGAGGGATCAAACATTTGTCCACATGAACGAAAAAGCCTGCTTTGTTGCAAAACGCAGCTATTGCAGCGACATATAATCACTAATAGCACACACGGTCTCGAGCGAATTCTGTCGAATTCCGTCGAATCCCCGCGGCCGTTGAATCTTGGGTCTACATTCACGAAATGGGGTTGATGGGAAGCACTTGCCCGACAACTTGTGGAAAGTCCTTCTCGCAAGAGGAACGAGTATGACGAGCCCGAGGGGCATAGAAGTATAAGGATGACTTCACGGGCGCACTCAATTCGGACGGAGACGCAATCCACGATTCATGAATGAGACGTGTCTCTTCCCTTTTTTTTTTTCAGACTTTGTCACGCATCTTGCAAAAGAAAAAGCATTGCGCCGGCATTTGGTATTCTTTTTGGTATATTTTTTTTCTCTTCTTTACATATTATGAATGCATGCATGGTTTGATGCAGCAAGGAACGGTGTTGGCGATGGTGACTGTAATGAAATGCTCTCGTCGTCGGGAGCGGAAAGAGGGAGACTGCTGTTTTCAAGGAAGCTGGGTGTGTGTATAGTGCGCTATACGAGGGAGATGAATTATACCATGGATTAGAATGCGGGGTAGGGGATGGAAACGGGAATAGGATCGCGCGGTGTGATTAGAACCAAGAAAATTCAGAGTATGAATTTATGAACTATTTCCTTTCCAACACCCCAACACCTTTCTTTTTTGTTAAAAAAATATACAAAAAAAAAGGGGGAAAGAGAGTGGGAGAAGTGTTTGTGAGGGGTTTTCCAGTCTGTTCCCACGTGCTGAGAGACGATTTTATAATGATGATATTTGTATAGATGAGAGTATGGACTGAATTGGTAATGAGGTGTGGATGGTTCTGAGGTGATTTATGAGGTGGGCATGTTAATGAGATGACGTGTGATGAGAGATAGATAAGATTAGATACGATGAGATGTACCATGTGATGAGATAAGATAAGATAATTATAATAAGAAGTGTTTGTTATAGGGGGATTTTAATGGAGATAAGACGGGCGGGATGGGTGCATAGGACAAGATGGGATGGGGTGAATGAAATGAAATGGAATGAACTAAGAAGAATACTAAAAAAATGAGATAATAGGATAAAACCAATATAAAATCAAGATAATTTTTTTCCCTTTTTTTTTAAAAAAAAAAACAGAATACATAATATATAATTTTCATACTACTTTAATTTCACATAAAGATATATTAAGTTTCTATAACAAGCAATGAAATTTTATTCAAATATCCGTACAAAAAGAAGTATAAGAAAAAGATGAATCAAAGAAGCTATGAGGAGCAGAAACGGATCTTTTAACGAGCATCCTACCTCGAATTAAGGTGATGAAAATCAGAGGTAACGGAATAAAAGGTAAGTTGGAATTATGATTGTGCGAGCCCCTACGGGATGAGTCTACGTGTATGTATGTATGTACCTATATTGATTGATAGACGCTCAGTCTAAGAAGTATAAGACCGCGAACAAGACACGTGGAATGCTCATCCGCGTCAACTCCGTGTGGGAAAAACTACACGATTGGATATGATGAAGTATGCGGAGAGGAAAGCAGCTAGGTAGGGGGCGCGTGTTCGAGTAGGGCCGTCAAAGGTCTCTTATTCAGGGTATCTGATAAAAAACAAGGTCCATCCCAACGGGGCGGCGCCGCCACCACCCGCCCGCTGCATGTCCGTCGCGGGATGTTGCGCCGCGGAACCTTCCTAACGCACACCACGTCGGTGTTGATCGCCACACGAGGCGCCCCTTCTCCTCTTCCTCTCGCACATGAACCGTGTTGCAGACACGTACGTCGCGACACCCGGCCGTCTTTTCTATCCATATGCGTTGAGTTGAGACGGCATTAGTCCCGACACCTATTTGTGTTGGTGCCTGCGGTCTGTGTGTGTTCGCGTGTGTCGTTTGATTGTCGTCGTCACTTTCAACGTTTCGCATTTAAAGGCAAGAGGCGGGAAAAGACATGGATCATGGATCTACCCCGCGTTTCGGCATCCGGTATCCTCTTTGCCCGATTTAGAGTTTGGGAATCGTCCAGTTACTTTTAGGCTAAATGTTTAGCCGCGATGTAATGCCCGCGCGCCGGGGGGGGGGGAACAGGGGTGCTGTGCACATTGTATGTAAAAGAAGAAGATGAAGAAGAAGATGAAGAAGAATATTGACATGTATTTCGAATATCAACCCCTTTTGAAGCAATACATGAGTTTTGATTCTGTATAATGTATAAATTCAAAGTATTCCATCTAAATTGTGCATGGGAGACATAGCAAACAGGATACTGCATGATACTTCTCTCCTCAACCAAATACACACGCAGACACGTATCTATGTACATCCCCTCACCTCTCCTTCACACAGGTAGTCTATAAAGGGGACAACTGTCAAAGGGGATAACTGTGTGGCAGTCATGTCCTTTCTTTTTGTGCGATTGGCAGGTCTTTAAATCCCCCCCGCTGCGAGGAGCATCGTACACTCGCGTACGCAGTCAAGGCGAACTCGAGACAACGTACCAGACCGTCAATTAAATCTTACGCAACAGGAAATGAGGAGACCTGTACTTGTGAATGCGTGGAATTTGCCTCAACATCACTTTCTTCAGTCATACATAAATCAAGTGAGACAAGGACGCGGATTTCCATTCTGTCATCTCACTGCGGGTACGGTCCAACAATGACTTCCTCGCGCGCGGGGAGTCGCAGACATGCATCTTTGGATGCCAGTGCCGCAATCTTGGCACGGATCCTATCCTTGGACAATATCCAATAGAAACCATTGATGCCAGTTGGGAGCGGTCGCTTCCAATTTGATCTTGGACATCTAATGAATTGGGTCATGAATGTGTCTAAATGGGGAGAACCTCGCCACTACACACAGAATACTCGGTTGACAAGATGTGGTGGAAATTCGCTCTATTAAATTACAACCGTGTATTAAATAATTCAATTTTCCATCTTGAAACTGCAGATAATTCCACCTCAACTTCCCCCATATTTTCAGCAAAGCCAAGCAAATATAGCCAGCATATATATCGTGTCTTGGAAAAACTTGAAAAACTTCCATTCTGCTCTCTCTTTCAACTCAAGTTGAAGATGGTATGCTCAACTCATTCATCCGCAGTATAAATTCTTCCTGGAGGCTCTTCAAGTACCCCGGCAAGACGGCATCGTTACCGTGCTCTGCTGCTTGCTTGAGAGTTTCGTAGAGGTTAAGCACTAGCTTGCGACGAGCCAAGACATTGCGAGCCTCAGAGTTCTGCCGATTCTGGTCTCTCCGTCGCCGGATGTCGCTAGCTACTTCTTCTGCACGTCGCGTGAACTCTTCAGAGAAACCAATAGACCTCGCCAGTTCGATACCGTAGTGCTCCGTTGTGTCAACGGTGCCCTGCGTCGCCTTGTACAACATGGCTAGTCGTAGCACTCCTTCGTCGGATGTCCTTCTTTCGGATGCTAGGTGAAGGCTGACCACACCAGGACGATCTTCAAGCGCATGGACAAGATCCACAAAGTGTGTGGCAAACCAAACAAACGCCTTGGTTTGAATCAAGGCCTCCGACATGGCGATGGCCATGGCCAGTCCATCTCGTGTGCTTGTTCCACGCCCCAGCTCATCAATAATCACCAAGCTTTTGTCGTCCACATTTCTCAGAATAAAGGCCATTTCCCTCATCTCCACGGCAAATGTGGAGAGATTCGCTTCCAAATTGTCACAGGGCGAAACCCGCGCAAATATGTTGTGGATCAGTGTAAAGGACGCATACGTAGCGGGCACAAAACATCCAATTTGCGCCATAATCTGTAACATGGCGGCCGCTTTGATGTATATGCTCTTCCCAGCCATGTTGCAGCCTGTGACGATGTGGAAGCAATTTTGCTCCGACGCGTAGTAATCATTCGGCACAAAGTCCTCGTACAATATCTAGACCTTTGCTCAGTCAAAGTTCAGTTTTTTGTTGACACAAGCGAATAACATAACGAGTTTCGCACTAAACTGCAATCGTATAAAGGACATACCTTGTCTAGTATCGGGTGTCTTGCCGCCTTCAAAGCAAATGCACCCCTGAAGTCTGGTCTGACATAGTCTCTTAAAATTGAGAGTTGCGCGAAAGATGCGACCATGTCGAGAAGCGCCACAGACTCACACAGTCTAAATAGCTGGGCTGCCGACCCTCTGAGCAGGACGATCAAGTCTTGAATAATGGCGTCACTGCGCGCGACGATTTCATTGGATGTATCAGAAAGTCGACCGTTTAGTTTCATCAGTTGCATTGTTTGGCATTCGAGACCACTCTTTTTCTTGATCACATTGATAAAAAGAGCGGGTGTCTGACTGTCATCGCGTTCCACACATTTGACACTCAGCCAGTACTTTCGCCCGTTGTCGAATTTGAGAGTAATTGGCGTCCCCACATCTTCTAGTGTCAAGATCAGCCGGAAGAAAACAAAATGCTGTCGTTGTCATTTTTGATGGGCTAGGTCACACTTTCAATGTCTTGCACATGGAGATGGATTTCCTCCGTAAGCTCTTTATACGTCTGGCGAGCAACATCGAGCATACCGTTTATGCCAGCCTTGACGGCAAACGTCCTTGCGTTGCGCATATCCAGTGGAGAGGACATGACGGTGACGTCCTCTTCAATTATAGTCTTAATGCTGAGAAGGATGGGACCGGATACGCTTGGGTCGCATATATCGCGAATTTTGAGCAATAATGGACTCTTGCATGCAGAGAGTGCCTGGTGAAGTAGTGGGATTGACTCAAGGAACTTTTTCATCGTCAATATATGGTTCAAGTGCTCTTCTACTTCGGCTATTGTAAATTTTCTTCTCAGTGTGACCATCTGAACCTAATTAGCAAGGATTTGAACACGTGAATCTAAACGGACGTTGACCTTGCCTTTGTAAGGACCTTTTCGACATCGGTGAAATCTTTCAAGGCTGGAAGAAATGGACGAATCAGCATTGCGTCCTCTACCTCATCATGTCGTTCAGTATCAAAAAAAATTACGAACCCTCTCGCACGCTGTGAAATCTCTCCTCTTCTGTTGTAAGCTCTTCCACAGCGTCATACCGTGGAGCAATAAAAGTGTCGTATTTGGTAGGAGGTTGTAGGATGTTACTACGAAGCATCCGGGTCCCCATGGACGTCAATGTCTGGTTCAGCACCCCAAATAAACAATCCTTGGATTTAGAATTTCGCATGTTCTGCACTATTTCCAAAGACTGTAGTACTGATATGTCAATCATCATGGTGTCTTCAGATGGACGATATCGGATCCGCAGCGAATGTGGAGCAAATGTCACTGTGAAGGTCTGTTCAATGTATTTCATGGCCTAATGGAAAAAAGTCAGCATGGCAGTAATAATGCGGTCTGGTTATTTAAGATGCTCTGACCGCTGCAAATGAGCTGACGCTATAGAACTTCCCCACTACAGCAACTTTGATGGGATCTACGTCACTTTCAAACGCCAAGTTGTTTATATACTCCAGTCCATCTGTTTCTGACCATGCTGGCCGATCGACTAACTCGACTCGAGCATCGGGAATTAATTCATTTACAAGCGTGAAAAGAACATTGTCTTTGATCGGGGGACATGTCGTAGACATAAAGACAATTCGAGAAGGATTTGCCATCTGAAGCTTATGAATAGTCTTGACGTAGGACTGGTTATCGCATATCTGACTCAAAATGGCTTCACCTAGGCTGATATTTACCAGGGCCATTCCTACTAATGGCGAGACGCCGCGAGCTTCCCCCAGGGCACAGATTATGGTTTGATCATCATTTGTTCCCAGGATTGTAGACAAGGTCCCTGGTCGAGACCTGCGACTTGAGGCTGCGGTCGAAGGTCGTGAGGCAGAGCGGCGGATGTTTGACCTGGAAGCTCGTGGCCCCGTACTGGCGACTGAACGCACAGTTCGAGCGGTGCTTCTGCCGCCGTATGCATTCCATTGCTGGGAACGCCCACCTGGTCGTTCGCTCTGGCCCTGATCCTGACTCCGGTTCCGACTCTCAAAATAGGTAGATGCCGCTCCGAAAGCAGATTTCAAAGACCGTGTCATTTTGAGGCTTGCGCGAAGGTTATCAATAAATGTCGAGATTTTTTCTGTTGGAACTTAGACAACGACATTGTCCATGGCAATATGGAAACAATGTCCGTTCATCTCTGACAAGCAGCACGGTGGCAAATCAATCTCTCTATCTCGCGAAACAAGGCAGCCACGGCCAAGAGACTCAGGTATGCTCCTTCCTTGGTGACTGATATATTGTCGGAGAGATCGGAGACGCCCGGCCAATGAATGATCTTGGCAGGAAAGACCAGGGCGCGTCAACGGTGTCCCCCAGACGCAGCAGCTCCGGCAATTCAGACGCTGGTTGGTCTTTTCGCACGGACAAGCCCCACCCAAGCCACTAACCAATAAATAATTTTAAAGTCTGCACCCTCCATTCCCAAATCCACACGTCTCTCCCGCATCTCCTCGACTTACAGAGACGTACACACATACATACATGCCTCCCTCACCACCATGTTCGGCATCCTGACAGCTGCTGCAGTACCCCATTCGGGCATTTTTAACAGTTATGAGGACTTGATACTGCACCTCAACAAGTTTATGGAGCGGCAGGGATTCAAGATTGTAAAGACAAGGTCGCATCGTCGCAAACCCGGTGGTGATGCGCCTGGCAACGAAATTGTGCGTTGCGACCTTGTCTGTGACAGAGGTGGGCGAGCTTACAAGTGTCTGGCTACTAAACACAAGACGAAGACGAAAAAAACCGATTGCCCTTGGAAAGCAAAGGCCGTGAACCAAAAGGGCGCTGGTGGCTGGGTTTTGACGATTCTTTGCGATCAGCACAACCATGAGGCTGGAACACCCGAGCCCCCCACTCCGATTGAGCTCAATGATGATGCCGAAGGCAATACCGATGGGCAGGCTGGAAGAGGTGAGGATCGAACTTTTCTTACTCAAATGTCACGGGAGAAACACATTCTTATTGAAAGCAATAGCCGTTCCATTTGAGCCGCAGCTCGATGCAACCACCTCAGCAGCTCTTCAGGTGGCAGGCATATCCAGCACTGCCTTGCGTCTCACCGGCGACACATTTCAGCAGCTTAAGACTGACTATCGCAAAATGAGCCAGCCAGAACGTTTGAACGCCCTGGCTCAGCTGCAATTGCGGCTGGCGGCCATCTATACTATTCAGAATGAGGACATGCAGCGACAGCAGCGGCAAAGCGCCCAAGATCGGAGGCATCTCGAGGCCGAGGCTAATAGAAAAGTCCTGGCTTCCCAGAAACAACGCTCAAAGAGGCAACAAAAGAGTCAAAATGACCAGGACCAGCGGCCCCAGGAGACAGCAAGCACAGCAGAGCCGCATCAGAGACTTCCGCATGATCTTGTTAGTTCCGACACCACCCACGCGCCTCCAGCTTTCATGGAGGAACAACATTTCGCAGTCTCGGATCCGGCTGGCGGTGTTGGAAGCATGAACTTGCCGCATTTCCCTCAATTTCCTGGTCCATCCAGGCGGGCTAGAGGCGACCGAACAAGTGCTACATAAGCTTAAGCTGCCTAGTATGTGATCTCGCTATTTTTTTTTTTTCCCTTTGGGCGCGAGAAGTCTCCGGCAGTTACATGATGTAGATTCCATCTTGTCGCAGCTTTGGTCTACGAAACACATGAAGAATGCGCCTTTTTGCTGGATTCTACCCGCAGCCAGACGCACCCACCTAATGGGGGACACACATACCCACATTGTATCCTACAAAAGTGGGGCGGATCTTCAAAATTCGGGGCAAATCAACTTCACCGCCTAAATTTTGTCAGAGTTTTGCCGCCCCGCCATGCCCGCGACGAAGTGAATGGGCATAAACCAAGTGTCTGGACGTCCCTTTTTTTCATCACAATTCCAGTGCGGCTGCTCACAGATTGACGACATGGCGACAATTGTACCTCCGCCTTCAAAACGGCAGCGCCGCGAAAACCTCGAACGGACAAGCGTGCAACAAGATGTTACCACAGCCTTGGCTGGTCCACCCGGCTCCTTCAAAGCTCGGTTTCTGGACGGCGACGGCAACCAAGTTTGCGACGTAATAGAGGTGCCTCTGGCTGATGCATCGGAGAAGAATTTATCTCTCTTATTAAATACGTTATTAGAAAGGGTATGGTGTTCTGGACTTTCCCCAATAAAGAAAATAATCACAATCATTCGCTAACCTATCAACGCAACGCCCTATTCAGGAGCGAGAAGAATATCTCCCCTACCGATTTCGTATCCATATTCCAGATTCCGACATAATCGTCGACCAATACCCAACAGACCTCCTGGCATTACTCAGAAGCCATGGCATTGAGAATCCGTTCGAGACAACCGTCACATTAACGGCGGAGCCACAATCCATATTCAAGGTGCAGGCTGTCACGCGGATGTCGCATAGAATGCCAGGACATGGCGAGGCCATTCTGTCAGCGCAATTTAGTCCTGCCACGAATACTCGTCTTGCCACTGGCTCTGGCGATAAGACGGCCAGAATATGGAATACAGAGACTGGCACGCCGAAGCACACGCTCAGTGGTCATTCTCACTGGGTCTTGTGTGTGGCGTGGTCTTCGGATGGTCAGCGTCTCGCCACAGGAAGCATGGATAAATCAGTCAGGCTCTGGGACCCAGAAACAGGAAAGTCAACTGGTTCTCCACTGACTGGCCATGCCAAATGGATCACGAATATCGTCTGGGAGCCGTACCATCTATGGAGAGATGGCACGCCTCGCTTGGCCAGCGCCAGCAAAGATGCAACAGTGCGTATCTGGATCGCCAACACGGGCCGCACCGAGCATGTTCTCTCTGGTCACAAGAGCTCCGTCAGTTGTGTTCGATGGGGCGGAACCGGGCTCATCTACACCGGCAGCCACGACAAGACCGTTCGCGTATGGGACGCTATGAAGGGCACTCTGGTCCATACACTCTCATCACATGCCCACTGGATCAATCACTTGGCACTTTCTACAGACTTTGCACTGCGAACAGCGTACCATGATCACCAGCCAACCCCGACGACTGACGAGGGCAAACGAGAAAAGGCAAAGGAGAGGTTTGAAAAGGCAGCAAAGATTCAGGGGAGAATATCTGAGCGATTGGTATCGGCCAGTGATGACTTTACCATGTATTTGTGGGAGCCGTCCGAATCGACAAAACCAGTGGCCAGAATGGTCGGTCATCAGAAACAAATCAACCACGTCACATTCTCACCGGACAATACTCTGATTGCCAGCGCAGGATGGGACAATCACACCAAAATCTGGAGCGCAAGGTACGTACTACTCCTGCGTCACTTGTCAGGGAGCACATGTTTTTTTTTCGGGTGGTTGTTTTTTACTCTTAGGTCTTCTTTAAGCTAACATGCTGCATGACAGAGATGGCAAATTCATCAACACCCTTCGCGGACACGTCGCCACTGTTTACCAGTGCGCCTTCTCGGCCGACTCGCGACTACTCGTGACGGCATCAAAGGATACCACTCTCAAGGTGTGGTCGATGGCCTCATTCAAGCTTTCTGTCGACTTGCCCGGACACAACGACGAGGTATATGCCGTGGACTGGGCTCCCGATGGCAAGCGTGTTGCAAGCGGAGGCAAAGACAAGGCTGTCAGGCTGTGGCAGAACTAGAGCCATGCAGACGGAGTGACGCCTCATAGACGACGGTTTCGCATCAGATTAGCGGGTTTGAAATCGGACATGAGAGATGCAGAGAAGATTTTCTCCAGTCAGAGAATTCTGAGATCAATTCTCCATTCAATAGAATTGACGTGAATTCCCCGCCATGCATCTGATGTATGAGTATAAATCGTGCTATGAGTTTCTTTTCTTTTTCTTTTTCTTTTCTTTTTGCCTACATTGCCAGGAGTAACACTATGCACATGTCAAGAAAAGCCCGCGCGTGAATGACGTCCAATTCAACGGAACAAGATGCCCGAGCTCCCTATCCCTGAATCATGATTTGCCAGCTTCGCTGCCAGTTCAATTCCGAGGACTACAAGTGACGACGCGCGGTGCGGTCCGAGCGGCCTCTTCATACTATTCCCATCTGGACTGAGGACACGGGATGGAGGAGCTAGGATGGTGATGGGGGAGGGATCGGAGGGAGTGGACGGAGCGGAGAATGTCTGAACATGAAGTCTGGTACGTAATATTCACGTTGCCGACCCCGCCATTTTTTCATTACTTCTTTTTGGAGCTTATCCATACGTCGACAATATTTATTTCCTGTCGTCAGCACTGTCTCGTGGCATGTTTTACCAGACTTTTGATGTGGATTGAAGGATTCTTAGGCTCGGGCGACCTTTTTGTCCTGAACTTGACAAAACAAGTTAGGTATGCATGTAGGGCTGCCTGAATATACGGACATTCAGATGTATGTGTGTATATATTTATGTATTTATGTTCGAACTCGAGGAAAGGAACTGCGTCCTCCAATCAATTCGTATTTTCCAGTCCCAGCGCCACCGTTCATAAATCGGGGTGGCCTGGCGGGCGCGAGATGCGAAATGCGAGATGCGAGAAAAGGCTTCAACGTCCGGTCTGACCGGCCTCCAACGTTGGCTCGTTGGCTCTTGAGGTCTCATCGACCGCCAGCAGCAGACATCCATGTTGCCCGGAACGTCATGCACTTGTCATCCCGGCGCGTGACGTGGCAAATTTGTCCAACCAGACTTTCTTTCGCTGCTTGTCAGACACATCATGGCCGTTCCCAGGGGGAGTCGGACTGAGCACCGATCCAGTAAACAGACATGCTTCCTAGAAACTTGAAAACATCCAAGTTCTTTGGTGTGGCCTCCAATGCCAAATGCCAAAGAACCATGATTTTTTTTTAGCAGAAATGGGATTGAGGTTGGGTGAAACGGTGCGGTGGACGAAGCCAACATGAGATGCCAAGTAACAAATTGTTCCCATGCGGCAATGGCTTTGTAGCGGTCCACTCGCTCTTCCTCTATGCTTGGCAACGTCTTGAAACAAAGAGCCACCTGTCATGACGGCGCACAAGCGCATTCCGTACGACGAAAAAGGGATAACATGCCGGGCCCATCATCGAATCGCTATCATAGGTCTACGGGTATCTGCCATGCCACGACAATACTCACAAAATCCTGCAGAAACATGACATATCATATTAAGAAAAAGAAAGGAACAAAGACAAAGCGAAAAACAAGCACTAATCACTGGCTCTTCGTCCACGTCAATAGCCACTTGGCAAGATAGGAATTTTCTTGGCATCGCCGACAACGTATCCGGCTGCGATTTCGTGCACCACAAAACGGCATAACGTGTAAAGGCTTTCTGAACGCGCTGTCATTGCGCCGTTAGTTGGTCACTATCAACTATAGCAATCCAAAAGCATGACGACCAAGTGAGATTATTGATTTCGTCTCCCAAAAAAAAAGCAATGAAAAAAAAACCCACCATCTAAGCCATGCGTCGGGTTGCTTTCGGGACAGAGGTTTCGGTAGAGCTGTCTCCAATAAGCTCTCACATGAAACATGTTGCACCAGACTTGACCTTTTGCCCCCTCTTTGTCTGGGCGAATCGCGTAGCCCCTTGCAGCCCCGTGTCCCCTCGTGTGAGGCCGGGTCGACGCCAATGAGCATCATGATCCGGGTGCGACATTGCACGTGGTCTGTCGGGAAAAGATCCAAGTCAAATCCTGGATTTCCCGAGCGGCTTCTCTCCATCTTGGCCAAGGCCAGCGCGAGTGGCACAAGGGGCTTCCCGAAGTCTTGGAGTTCTGGAGTCGTGGTGGTCGATTCGTGGCCGACTTCCAAGCTTGATTACAGCCACGGCCCACCGCATCTTCCAGCCGCTAGGGCCATACATTCGTGGCATGTCATCATCATCAGAGACGTGGGTGGCCGAGATGAAGTGCTGCCTGGCGGCACACGGCAGACGGGAACCGGGCCAAACCAGGTCTACCAGACACCATACAACACCAGACACAGACGCAAGTGTCGTCTCTCCAGATGACCAGCAACGGCCACGAAGGGCGGCCTTTCGACCAGGCAACGGAACAAAGCCTCCAGCCATGGCGTCAGCGCCAGGACTTCGCTTCAATCGCATCGCGCGCTTCGCATGGCCACGGCTGGTGGCGGACAAGGATTTGTGGACCGACCGAAAAATGGCGACAAGTCAGAACGCGAATTACGTCACGCCGCGAGCCGGGCAACATGGCTGACGCTGTGGAGGTTCATTTACCTAGGTACTTAGGTTCAATAGGTATTGAAGGGAGGAGCCGCGAGACTGTGCGGACAAAAAAACGTCAAAGGGATATATGGCATGGAGGCATCGCGGCCACACCCGATGGCTGTGCTGCGTTTGGTGTTTCATCGCTTCACCAGCTGGCCTTTTTCATGTTTGGTCTGTCCGTCGCCGCGCGCTTGCTCTTGTTCGTTTGCTCTTGGCTCTTGTCTTGCTCTTTCAACGTTTCATTCGGCAGCGGCTCCTGCCCGTTCCTGCGGTTCTTGCATTGCCTGACTCCCGGCGTGTTGCAGTTCTTGCCGCGAGTGTGGAGGCGTGGACCGGATACATGGAAGGAACTTTCAAGTGGCGCTTGCATTTTTTTTTTTTTTTTTCATTTTTTTACTCGGCACCCTACATCAAAATACATCTGGAAATGGAACGATACTCTCCATGACTACACCAGGCTCTATTGTGTATCCTATGATTATCCATTGCGAAAGACGAAAATCTTTGCGTCTCAGTACTGCTCTGCTCTGCAGCCCACCCAACTTTCATGGTACTCAGTCCACCGAAGCGTGCCGGACAACAGCTCCCTCCATGTACTGACGAGGTGCAGGTGTGTTGCGCAGACATTGTTGTGGCTGGTGTGGCTGATGGCACCCACCCAACCAGGCGTCTGGCACCTGTGAGCACTGTGTACCTGCCTACTTTCCACCAGACCACTCAAACCCCGCATACCTTGCCTGCCTGGTGGCGGCTTCTTGAATCCAAGTCCAAGCGTTCCGTGGCATTGTCACGCCTGGTCCCTTGACAGCTGCTTCAGTCTACCTTGTTTATTTATGCTCAATGCCGCGCCCAAAGACTATATCACCTCACTGCCACTCTCGTGAACTATCATACTTGCTCCTTCAACCAAGGCCATCTCGCTGAAGCCGCCCTTCTGCTTTATTTACATCCCCGTGGGCCTCATCACTCCACACGCGCCACTGGGATTCGACAGCTGCCCGCTGGCTGGCGACCACTCAAAATTTTGCCTCTGACATCATTCGAATTCAACAAGACGGCTCATCTGTCGCCGTACATATCTCCAAGACATCATGACCGTCTTCATATGCTCCTTGTATGTTGTAAAGCTCGCTGTGGACTATTCTATGAAGATATGCAACTGACCGTCTGGGATTTCCCACAGATTCCTACCCAAAACCATCCAATTCAATTTGCCCGGCACTCCATCGCGAAAAAATACTCTTAGCAAACGGTCCAAGGCTACGTTATCACCTCCAAAACCAACAAAAACTGCTCCGGCTGTTGAGACACAGCCTAGTCTGTTCGATCCCCGGCCCGTCATCACCCCACCTCACACTCCCACTAATGAACCCGAGTCTCCAAACCCTTTCTCCAACGAGGATGGGATTCGGATACAGTTTCCCCACGAGCTCGGCTCTACGGACGACATAGCATCACTTTGGGGGGCACGAGCTAATCAACCACTATCTCGGGCCAACTCACCGCCTCCGGCAGCACTTTTCGAGCGAAATCGAACCCTGGAGAAGGCCCGAGAGCTTGGTCGTCGTGGACTGCTCCAGCCAAAGACGCGTCTGCGCAGTGATAGCCATGATCGAGTCTTTACCTCAGCTCCCTGGAGAGTCGTTCATGCTGATCAGGGAAATGGAGGACTGCGGAATGCGGCCGAAGCTGCGGCCCGAGATGGAAAACTCGGGGAATATACCTGGGTGGGGACCTTGGGAATGCCCACCGATGCGCTCGAGGGAACACAACAACGAGAGGACATTGAGAACACGTTGGCAAACGACTACGACATGATGACTGTATTTTGTTCAGACAAGGACTTCGACGGTCATTACACGCATTTTTGCAAGCAGATTCTCTGGCCCGTCTTTCACTATCAAATCCCGGACAATCCCAAGAGCAAAGCGTACGAGGATCATTCTTGGAAATATTACGTCAACGTGAACCAGGCCTTTGCCGACAAGATTGTTCAGAATTGGAAACGTGGTGATGTGATTTGGGTGCACGATTACCATCTTCTCCTGGTCCCGGGCATGGTACGCAAGAAGCTACATGATGCAAAGATTGGGTTTTTCCTGCATGTTGCTTTCCCCTCGTCAGAGGTATTCCGATGTCTTGCGGTGCGCAAGGAGCTGCTCGAGGGCATACTAGGAGCCAACCTGGTCGGGTTCCAGATTCAGGAATATTCACGGCATTTTTTGCAGACCTGCAGCAGGATTCTCAGCGTTGAAGCTACTCCCGAGGGCATAGAAATGGAGGATCGCTTCGTCGACGTGGTCAATACGGCCATTGGAATTGACCCCATCAGCCTGAACAAGAGCCGTCGCGAGCAGGACGTGCTCCGTTGGCTTCGGATTCTACAAGAGAGATACAAGGGCAAGAAGCTCATTGTGGCCCGAGACAAGCTTGACCACGTCCGCGGAGTTCGACAAAAGCTTTTGGCCTATGAGCTCTTCTTGAACAAGCATCCCGAGTGGCGCGAGCACACGGTCTTGATCCAGGTTGCCCTCTCGTCTAGTCAAAACAGCGACCTCGATGCGACGGTGTCAGATATTGTCACCCGTGTCAACTCTTCGTGGGCCAACCTGGCATACCAGCCTGTAGTCTATCTCAAACAAGATATCGACTACGCCCAATACCTTGCTCTGCTCACCATTGCCGATGCTCTCATGATTACGAGCCAGAGAGAGGGCATGAACTTGACATCGCATGAGTACATTTTCTGTCAGGATGGCAAGATCCTCCCCAATCCCAAGCATGGCTCCCTGATCCTGTCCGAGTTCACTGGGACTTCTTCGCTGTTTGGCAAGAGCGAACTCTACGTTAACCCATGGGACTATCGCCAGTGTGCCGATGCCATAAAGCAAGCGTTGGAGATGGGCGAAGACGAGAAGCTGCGTCGTTGGGAAAGACTTCATGCATCCGTCTCGCGCCACACGGGGTCTCATTGGTTCGGTGAGCTTCTGTCTCATCTCGACCGCGCGTATGACGAACAACACAAGCGAGATCAGACATCTGTTCCTCGACTTTCTATTCCCGAGGTCAGCAACCTGTACGAGAAGTCGAAATGCCGCCTATTTATGCTGGATTATGAGGGCACGCTGGTCAGCTGGGGTCCTGTCAATCAAATCATCCCAGTCAGCCCGCAGCGTGTGTTGGATGTTCTGAACGAGCTGCTCTTGGATGAACGCAATATTGTCTACATCACGTCTGGTCGTCAGCCCGAGGAAGTCGACCGAGTGTTCCGGCGAGTTCCCGGCCTGGGTCTGATTGCGGAAAACGGCTGCTACATCAAAGATTGCGGTTCGGAGAAATGGGTCGAAATGTCGGATGGAAGACACATTGACCACTGGAAGAAGTCTGTCAAGGAGATCCTTCGCTATTACCTGGAGCGAACACCAGGCGCCGAGGTTGAGGAGCGGCGCTGTAGCATTTTGTTTCATTATGACGCAGCCGAAGACCAAGAAGCCGCCACTCGGCTCGCGGCCGACTGTGCTAGCCACGTCAACGATGCATGCGAGTCTCTCCGCGTCCACGCAATCGTTCTCGAAGGCACCATCGCTGTGGAGCCCATTGAATGGACCAAGGCTACTGCTGCACAAAAGGTGTTTGAGCACCTCGCCATGCAAGTCAGCGCCAGCGCAGATGGTGGAAGCCAGAAGCCGCCTGTGGACTTCTTAATGGTGGTCGGTGATGGCCGCGAAGACGAAAAAGTATTCAAATGGGCCAACAAGCTGGGAACGAGTCTCACGGTAAAAAACGTGGTGACGGCTAGTCTGGGCAATCGGAGTACCGAAGCAGCATCTACCTTGACGCAGGGTGTGAGCGGTAAGTGAAGTGTGGCTGGCCCCATTCTGCGACTTGGATCCTTGTACTGACGACTCTTGTCTCGACAGGTGTTTTAAGCTGCCTCCAGCGACTTGCTTCTTCTTGAGCATTTGAGAATGCGCCATTCACCATTCACCATTCACCCACCATTCACCTTTTCTTCTTCTTTTTTTTGCCTTCTTTTCGCGCGCTAATTCATGAATCTTGGCACGGCGTTATGGATTGAGCAAACATTTTTTATGTATGGGATGAGACATTCGACGTGTGCAATGAAATCAATTCAACAATCTTTGAAAGTTTTGCAGAAGTTGGGGGACTGGGAAGCACGGGGAGAAAATGAACGAAGTGTTTTCGACACGAAGAGAAGTGATGGGCCCCGCGGCGATGAGTGTGCTATGCTTGTTTGCTTGACCTCTTGAGCTCACCACTCGTATAGTCTTCTCCGCCGGCTGACGTGGTGTAGTCTGTAGAACGTCGATGAAGATGCTTACTCTTGTCTCTGATGGTGATTGTGCTCCCTGATTGTGTGAAGATTCATTTGTAGATGTGAGAACCTGCAGACTCTGTTTGATGGTGATTCATATGGTGCCGTGTCGGTGTTGCAGTCCCAGTCTGTGGCCCGAAGTAAAATTCTCTCGTATTATTTCCATCATTTATCCCTTTTATTCCCTCTTCATCATAAGATACGAATACCATGCATGTCCCAAAGTACGTCGTCCCAGGTAAAAAGCTATGGGCCCCCATTGGTTGTATTTGTGCAAGTGTCCCGGTAGCGGCGGCCCCACCCTGCCAACGTCGACGCCCATGTCGTGACAGTGGCACTAGTGGCCCGATGTCGGCTGCGGGCTGGGATCGTGGGCTGCGGGCTGTGGCGGGGGCGGCGGCTGCATGTGAGAGCTGTGCAGACCAGACGGGAAGGAGGCACCTTGAGTGCTCCATTCGTCCGTCGATTTGACTTGTCTCCTTCACGGACAGACCGAGTGATTTCATTGAGGCGTCTGGACTTGTCGAAGAAACAAAATGAGCGCGTTTCCTCCTCCGCCCGTCGATACCATCGATTGGTCCAACGTTGGCTTCAAAGTCCGCGAAGGTGTGTGATGCCCTTTTTTTTTTTCCTTTTTTTTCCCTTTTTCTTCCTTTTTCTATCCTATTTGTTAGGAAAACCCGCATCGCTATTGCACTGTACATACTAACTAATCCCCCCCCATCCCTTTCTCCTACCCAGTCAACGGCCACATTGAGTCGACCTACTCGAAATCTACAGGAAAATGGACACCGCTTCGCTTCGTCAGGGACCCGGTCATGCGCATCCACGGCATGGCTCCGGCCCTCAACTACGGCCAGCAAGCGTACGAGGGCCTTAAGGCGTTCCGCAGTCCTGGCAACACGTCGATTACCATTTTCCGCCCGGACCGCAATGCCGTGCGCCTGCAGCACTCGGCCGATGTGGTCTCGATGCCGGCCGTCCCCGTCGACATGTTCATCCAGGCGTGCCGCGCGGCCGTGGCCCTCAACGCGGGATTCGTTCCCCCCCACGAGACCGGTGCGGCCATGTACATCCGGCCACAGCTGTACGGATCGAGCGCGCAGCTGGGTCTGGATCCCCCTGAGGAGTACACGTTTTGCGTGTTTGTCATCCCCACGGGCGTGTATCACGGCTCGCACCCGGTCAAGGCGCTCATCCTAGATGAGTTCGATCGCTCGGCCCCCAACGGCACCGGCCACGCCAAGGTCGGGGGGAATTATGCCCCCGTGCTCAAGTGGAGCGGCAAGGCCAAGCAGGATGGCTATGGAATCACGCTGCATCTCGACAGCGCGAGGCACGAGGAGATTGATGAGTTTAGCACGTCGGGATTCATCGGTGTGAAAAAAACGACGACCGGCGACGACAATGATGTCACCCTCGTGGTGCCCGACTCCAAATGCGTCATCGACAGCATCACCAGCGAGAGCATCCAGCACATCGCCCGCAGCTGGGGATGGAAGGTGGAAAAGCGCGCCATTTTGTACAACGAACTGCCGTCCTTTACCGAGGTCTTTGCCGCGGGCACTGCCGCCGCGCTGGTGCCCATCCGGAGCATCACCCGCCGCCGCAACAACATCCCTGCGTCCGCGTCGCGCTCCGCTTCTGTATCGCTGTCGCCGTCGCTACCCGCGGACCCTCGCGTCAGGTCGGACGCCGAAAGCGACACCATTACGTATATCCCCGAGGAGACGGATGAGGCTGGACCGTGCTGCCTCAGGCTGTTGACGCACCTTCAGGGCATTCAGCTGGGTAAGGTGGCTGATGAGTTTGGATGGAGATGCGAGGTCGGGGAGGGGGACTTGAATGTAGAGGGAGCGTAAAGAGCAGGACGACGACGCCTCTGGACGGATGGCTAAGGGGGGGGGGGTTGATTTTGTCTCAACTATCGATGTTGAAAGGGGGTCGCGACATGCGCTTTACCAGACATTAGTGGTTCTTTTATTTTCAACTATACAAGACACAGTGTCGTCTTCAGGATTTGCATTCCCTTTGTATACATGTACATGTACATGGAATCATATTTACAGTGAAGAGTGAAAAGTATTATAAGAACAATGAAGCACATCCATGATCAACTGGCAAGGATACATGATGGCGACGCGAGTGCTCCCCCCCTCCCCCCTAAAACAACTTGTACGCATCAACAGCCGCCCCAAACGCATCATCAATCGGCTTCACCAACCCCTGCGCCACCCCCCTCAGACTCACAGGCACCTTGTCGACGACGGCGGCGCTAAACTTGGCCGTCGCATGGCGCTGCAGCTCGAGCTCGAGCAGCACGACAGGCGACACAATGAGCAGCTTATCGAAGCGGTGCTTGTTGTCGACGATGATGCGCAAAGTGGCCTGCACGACGGCGGAGAGCGAGCCGGTCGCGAGGGCCACGGCGAGGGCGCCGTCCAGGGTAAGGGGATCGGAGGCCTGGGCCGTCGACGTGGCGTGCTTGATCTGGCTGAGGAGGTGGGAGGAGGTGCTTGTGATGGGGAGCACGCCGAGGAGGTGTCCGTCCCAGGCGGAGACGGCGGACCCGAGGTCGGTGGTTTTGTTCTGGATGGCGGCGAGGGCGGCCGTGATGGTTTTGCCGTCGGCGGAGGACAGACGCGTGAGGTCTGGGGCTGGGGACGGGGCAGCTGGGGCCGCGATGGTCATGATGGGCGCGAGGAGGAGGAGGGGGAGGTGGGAGAGGTGCATGGTGAGGAGGCGCTGAGGTACGTGGTATATGTATATAGTCTTGTCTAGTTTAGACAGGGATTGGTGCGGGGGGCGATGCTGTGTCGGTGTGCTTGCTTTTTTTATATAAAAAAAGAAAAAAAGACGAAGAAAAAAGAAGAAGAAGATTCCTCTTTCAGAAACGGGGATACATTGATTGGAAGTGATGAGCCAGCGAACGGAAGCGCATGCCGATGACGGACGAGTGTCGGACTGCGACTGCGAACGGGATCTGGACTTTTTTATATTGGGCACTTATTATGGCACGGGCGTGAGGTCTGAGGTCTGTCTGCGAATATCAGCATCGCTTACGGCGGGCGGACGGACGGGCGGACGGGCGGAGGTTATTCCATTTTGTTCGGGTTGGGGGTCACCATCCGGGGGTCACCATCCGGGGGTCACCATGTACGACGCCGAGGCACACCAGTGCTGGATAGAAAAGGCAATGTCTCGAACCGACGGGTACCTTGATTCCGCGGTCGGGGCAGGTCGGAACTGGGGAGGGTGTATGAGTTAGGCATGTAAAGGAGACTAAGTATTTCTATTACTATATTTTGTGAAGAAACGAAAAGAGAAAAGAAAAAAAAAAGAATAAAGAATCAAAGAATCAAAGAAAACCCTAGAGATCGAACATTGGGTGAGAACCAGTATCAGCTACCTATTCCAGCTACCGATTAACAAAAAAAAAAGAACACCAAATACCAAGATGCGTTGAAAACGGGTTCGGCGTCAACACGGGCCATGTAGTTTTAGTTCCCACCCACAAGTCGTACGGATTCCGGACGAGACATCTCGAAGCAGCAATGGCCCGTGTCTGGCAGCACCCGGCGCCATGTCACATGTCTTGTCCAGGCTACAGTCCGGGAGGGGGATTCTTTCCAGCCGAGTCTTGAAACAGAGATGCAGGAAAATAACGATACATTGATTGGCTTGAATGCTGGTGTGAGGAGGACCTTTTTTTTTTCGAACGGGGCATGTGAAAATGCGATGGGCTTCTTTTTGGAGACTTTTTGCTGTTGTTTTTCTTGTATCGGTGTGGCGTGATCTATTTGTTGGCTGGCACTGTTTAGAGGGATATGAGGTGGGGGAGATGGAGATGGAATTGGAGAAACACCGTGGCTGTGTCTTGATGGCTTTGGATTTACATACTCTTCTTATTCTTGTCTCTATATGTATATCCATCTATCTATCTACATCTCTCTCTCGCTCTCTCTCTCGCTCTCTCTCGCTCTCTCTCTTTATATATATATATATATATATATATATACATGTATATTCGGTAATGCATTCCCAAGACCACATCCGAGTGACGGCGTCTGGTGCGTCCCAATCAGGTTGTTGTCCCTTGTCCCCATGATTCGACACGTCCGCTGCCTGGTGGAAAAGGGCAAGGACGGCCGATGCCCACCCGTTGTCATGCCATGACATTCATGCGACAAACTCGGCAGTCGGGGCGTGCGGGACGTGTGAGAAAAGGAAAAAGGACAAGGAGAAGAGAAGAGAAGAGAAGAGAAGAGAAGAGAAGAGAAGAGAAGAGAAGAGAAGAGAAGAGAAGAGAAGAGAAGAGAAGAGAAGAGAAGAGAAGAGAAGAGAAGAAGAAAGCTGGACTTTCTGCGCCGGCACAACGCAACGACGAGCCCCTACGACGCTCTGCCCTGGCCTTCCTGAGCAGGACAGTCAGGCCCGAGCAGGACCTGCTCCGACAGCAAGGTATCGAAATAGCTCCGGATCTCAACCACCCTGCCCTCGCCGTTCCACCGCATCAGCCAGAGATACTCGTTGTTGTACGCCTCGCCCGTCGTCCTCGTCGCCTGCCCCCGCGTTTCCACGCTGCACCACCAGCCATCCGCCTCGGGCTCCGCGTCCACCACCACCCGCGTCACGTCGAACCGGATGGGCGCGCGCAGTTTCCGCCCCAGCCTCTTGAACGTAGCCTCGTCGTGCTCCTGGAGGCTGTGTCGCGTGCCGGCCAGCGAGTGCGCGTTGCCGGTGCACGTCCAGATGACGTTGGGGACGAGGTACTCGGTGAGGAATCTCTGGCGGAAAGCCAGGTCTTTTGTCTCGGCGAGGTGCGAGAAGGCGCGCCGGATGAGGTCTTTGGTGAGGACAAAGGGGGGCATTCTGTTTTTTTTTTTTTTTTTTTTTTTTTTTTTTTTTTTTTTTTTTTTTTTTTTTTTTTTTTTTTTTTTTTTTTT
>SRPZ01000201.1:0-51996 GCA_018360255.1 Claviceps maximensis
TGCCCTCGCTCTTCTTCCCACGACGGGATAGCAAGATGCCGAAAATAGGCGTCTTGCTTGCCCTCGCTCTTCTTCCCACGACGGGATAGCAAGATGCCGAAAATAGGCGTCTTCCAGGAACGTTTGTCAACATACTGTACGGGTCTGTACCTGCTTTGCCGTCTAGTACTATCCACCTTGCTAGCCCGGTGGCCGGTGGGGGAGCGTGGAATCCTCGTCAGACTCTAACTCTAACTCCGCTCAATCAATCCCATTTTTGATTGCTCGCCAATCTAGATGGGCAGTCGATGTGCTGCCAAGGCTTGGGAGGCCGGCGGTCCACCCCTGCAACGTGCAAAGGCCATGGCTGTATTAAGGCTGAGTGAATGACATATTGCGGCAGACTAGCCTGAGACCAGAGACCGGCATCACGCATCACGCACGCATCTGTCTGGCTGTCTGGCTGTCTGGCTAGCTGGCTAGCTGGTTGGTCCTGACTTTTGGTCCCCTTTTCCGCCTTCCCCTTCTCCTTCCCTCCTTCCCTTCCCACCCGTCCTGGAACATCCGGATCGCCATCGCTTGAACCGACGCAAGGACACAATCATAATACAAATCACGTATATCCTCCAGGGGGGGGCACATTTCACCTTTTTAGGAAATATTCACAATTTCTCCTCCCCCCCCTCCCCCTGCCGTGCTAGGCACGCCCTACGCCCCGTTCTGCGGCGCCGATTTGCTGCTTTCAGCCTGGCCCATCCTTGCCTCCTCCTCTTGCCCTGAAGCCGCTCCGCCCCGGTGTCTCGTGAAAGCCATTCTTCTTCGACGACAACTTTTGTTCATAATACAACACAACGCCACAGCGGGTCTATGGTTTGGTTAAAATCGTGGTCAGGTGCTTGACTACTTCGTTGCCAACTTCTTTAGTGCCGACGTTGCCGCCCATGTCCTTGGTTCTCAGTCCGCCATCAATGGCAGCCTTGACAGCAGCTTCCACGGCCTTGGCCTCCTCTGGAAGGTTGAGCGAATATCGAAGCATCATGGCGACTGATAGGATCGTACCCAGAGGGTTGACGATTCCTTTGCCAGAGATGTCGGGAGCGGAGCCTGCATCATAAAATTATAAGCATATATATTCTTCCAATAGGAGGAATTTCTCCAAGTCTTTGATGTTGAGGAAAAGAATAACATCTAGACCGAATGACAAGTAAAACCCGGCACAGTAAACTCTGTCGGGATCGCCAATTTTCGGGGATGGAGTTGCCAGGTGGAGAAAAGGAGGGGGACCCCCGGAGGAAAAGAAGGGGAAGGGAGGGTCGGGGGGGGGGGGGGGGGGGGGGGGGGGGGGGGGGGGGGGGCAAATTAAATCGATACGAGCTAAGACAGTATGGATAGACTCACCGTGAATAGGCTCGTAAATGCCGTTGCACTTGCCCTTGCCATCCGGAATACCACTCAGACTTGCACTCGGCAGGAGACCAATGCTACCGGGAATAACACTGGCTTCGTCGCTGATAATGTCACCGAACAAATTGCTGGTTACAACCACTCCGTTCAGGCCTCGTGGGTTCTTGATCAGGATCATGGCCGCACTGTCAATGAGCTGATGCTCTATCTTCAAATCAGGAAACTCCTTCTCAAATATCTCCGTCATGACCTTCCGCCACAAGCGGCTAGTGGCCAGGACATTGGCCTTGTCCAAAGACCAGACCGTCTTGTCTCCGCGACCCCGGGCCAGGAACCCGGCCAATCGAGCCACACGCTCAATCTCGGGACGAGAGTAGGGCTCCATATCCCAAGCGGTGCCAGATCCATCGTCCTCCTTACGATCCCCAAAGTAGATGCCGCCAGTCAGCTCGCGGACAATGACGATATCGGTACCGCGGCAAACCTCTGCTTTGAGAGGCGATGAGTCGACCAAGGCGTCTGAGGCGAAGAAGCAGGGGCGCAAGTTGCCGTAGGTTCCCATTTCCTTGCGCAATTTGAGCAATCCCTGTTCTGGCCGAACAGCACCGGTACCCCATTTGGGGCCACCGATTGCACCGAGGAGGACAGCATCAGCGGATTTGGCGGCATCGAGCGCCTCATCAGTAAGCGGGCTGCCGGTGGCGTCGATGGAGCACTGAGTCGGGACAAGGATTGTGTGTCAGCGTGTTATGACTCGAGCCTCAAACTATTCACACACGAGGCGACTCTCCAAAGACCGGTCGGTCTCTCGAGTCAATCGGGGAGCATGTCGGAACGCGACGAATGGACTTACACCGCCGAGCAATTTCTCGACTAGGTTGAACTTGCCAACACTTGGTCTATGTTGCTCAATTGCATTAAGAACCTGGGTTGTGCCGCGAGGACAACACATGTTAGCTTAATATGACCAGCAATCTTGTTTATACTCGACTGGCAGGGATAACCCGTTTTCGCTCTGTATCATCAATTCGGGCTTCTTCGCGCGGCATGCCATTGGCGCGGCGCGGCGCGGCGAAGAAGAAGGAAAAAGGTGGTAAACGTACCTTGACACCTTCGGCGATGACCTGTCCATGGTGACCAGCCCATTAGCCTGATGTTTTATCCTCTTGGGTCGTAGCAGAGACGGAATCGACGCGAGCGGTGACGTGTGACATGTGACGTACCTCGGGACCGCAATGGTCGCCGGCAAAAACCACAATATTGTGCTCAGCCATTGTTGGAGACTGATTGGGGATGGGCGCAAGCGGGAGTCCTGCGTGCAAGGTGATGGTTTGCGAGGCGGTTCATGCGCCCAGAGACGGCCGTTCTTGAATAAATACTTGCTCGTGATTGATGTCGCTGCCCCTCCCCCTCTAGCCGAGATCGGAGCTGCTGTCGACCCAGAGGGCCGGTTTATCCACCAGGTTCATCATAAGCGACTTGCTTGTCCTCGCTCCTCGGGCGCAAAATACCTAATTGATAGATGTTTGCCTCTTGTATTCGTCCTCTGACATAGAAACGCGCAAGATAAACAAGGCGTTTGTATACGACTGCACGTACATGGACTCGGAAAAAAAAAAGTTGTTTCATTTGACGTGGGATCCCTCCATTGCAACCACACTGCCCAATCCAAGTGTCCACCGCACCTCCTCGACCTCACTCGACTAGAACGCTTCACGTATTGGCAGATCATTCCGCTGGGTCCATAATTTCCTTTCATTCTAATCAGCCTCATTCATAGCCGTGTGCCGCCCTGATAGCTGGTCCTAGAGATTGATTGGATGTCGCCACTGCATCTCCGCAGCCGTCCATTAGCCGACGGAAGTTGATAGGCCAGCATGTTTGTTCAGTTGTCTGCTTTATTTGACGAGAGAAACAGACAGTGGGCAAACTCAACGCGATGTCGTCCTTGCCGTTCTCCTCTCTTGCCTCTTGCCTCTTGCCCTTCACATCTTTGCCCGTCCCCTTTCATTTCTTTTACCTTGGTCATCTCACTCAATCATTCGGCAGCAAGCCATTCGCCTTGTCGCTGCAAGATCCTGCTCCGGACCTCGTGTCTGATCCACCGCGTGCCCGCGGCAAGCTCCGAATGGGGCCACGTAGCTTTGTGCGCTCTGATGTGTCCTTGTTACTCTGTGAATCGAACCGACCGTTCCAAGAGCGCTTGAGCCTGCGTCGTACGGCGTGCCTGGGTACTGTATCCTCCGAACATTCGCGGCCGATTTCATCCACAAGTCGGCGAAATGGATTGCGGGGAGAGGCAGGAGACTCTTTTCCTGTTCGAGCGAGCCTGTGGGTGATGATTTTTGGCAAAATCATTTCACCCCTGGCGCAGGACACCACCCAATCTATCTGCCTGGCCTGCTGCTCTTGTCATTTTGTTGACTGCCTTTGTATCGTTGTGGTCTCCATTTCTGTCGCAGGCCTTCGCGCGTAATCGGAATAGCGCCAGCACAATCCAACGTGGCCGCACGCAACAAACAAGACAATGAAGATTGCTCATGTATGTAGAAGAACTCGCAACTGCATCCCAGCTATTCACATCTTCTGCCGGGAGAGGCAAATCATTGCACCAAGCCTTTCAGTTCTCCGGCAGATCACGAAGCTTTGAACCCTAATTCGCAAGCACCATACGAGCAACTGTGTTCCCTCAATCCCAATATTTCTTCACTTCCCTGAATCTCGCCATCGTGAAACACAAGACGCACATTCCATTTGATAGTTGAGCGCTACGTAAATCCTGGATTTTAGCACTGATGCATCATGCAATGGGCCGAACGTCCGTGACTTGAACAAGACACGAATAACAGAACAATAGGTTCAGTTTGCGGATGCATCCCCGGCCGCTATGAATAAAGGCATTGCGAGGATCCAGGACAGTGGTGGTGGGAAACATCAGTAAGCGGCGCGTTTTCGCTCCGGCACTTGGGAGGACCAGACCGTCCGGCGTCGATGAAGGTGAAATCCACACTCAGAGCCGCCGTGCGACAAGTGTATTGTCAATACAAACGGGGACACCAGAACACCACCACCAGGGGATCTGACGGAGTCTGACGACCAATTGTGTGCGGGCAGTGGGAAAGTGGCAAGTTGAATGCCGAGACAAGCTGGGCATCTCAAAGAGCAGCACGAGCGAGAGAGAGAGAGAGAGAGAGAGAGTCCGGTGCGCCTGAAAGTGGTTTCACCACTAGGGTGGGGCGATGAGCTGCAGCATCGGGTCTTGAAGGTTGAGTCTGCTCCGTACCTGCCTCCAACTGCCACGAGTCCATGACTTGCCGAATTCTGCCCAAGCACATTCATTGCACACTAGCGCAGATAGGCAGGAACGGATTAGAAGAGCTAGGCAGGCAGGTACGAATCAGGCAGACTCAAGAGAAGGTCGAAATCCGATGTCCTGTCCGCCGTGCACAAAAGCAAATGACAAAAGACGAGGGGAAAAAAAAGAAAAAGAAAGAAAAAAAAAAATAACCCCGAAGTAAGAACTGCTCCATCATTTTCAGAGACAAAAAAACACGTACATACATACAGTACATTGTACAGTAGGTCCCGTGTGCATGCAGGACAACTCAAAGTTGTGAGGCGCAGGGCTGGGAGGATAAAGCAGTATGGCAGCGACCTCAGTACAACAATTGATTGGCTGGATGCGTGTTACAGAATCGACAACCCCAGACCTTAACCCAGGCAAACCCAGTCAACAGATTCCCATGCACGTCTCACCCTAGTGCGGCCTTGACTCCTTCCACGCACGAGAGGGGAGACACGGAAGCCCAAGCCAATGGATCTCTGATCAGATAGCTTCGATATTCTCTCGTACACCTCGTGCCGGTCGGGCTAGGCCAACAAGCGTGCTGATGACTCTCGAGAAGGCTGTTTCGGTGCGAGTGCATGCAACTCTGTAACCGTGACCGTGTCTGCTTGCGTGTGTGTCTTTCCAAGGACGCACTCAGTGGCAACCGGTGCCTGGTGGTGTAGGTAGGTCACCGCGCTCCTCTGTTGCAGGGCAGACTCGGCCTATGGCTATTTCTGGGCCCGGGGATGATGTGGTGGCATGGACATCGAGACATTGATGGGGGCACGGAGGCACGGAGGCACGGAGGCACGGAGGCGTGGAAGCATGGAAGCATGGTGACATGGTGGCATGGTGGCATGGTTGGCTCCGGGAATGATAAGGGCCAGGCCAGCTTGAGGCCAGGAAGTAAACTGGGCCAGACTGAATATTCAATGTTGGATATTGAACCACGCCAGACAGACAGACAGACATGACTGGAAGTAGCAGTGGCTTCTGGTGCCTGCCTGTTCGATGTCAATCTGTCAGGCAGGGCAGCCGAGACGGCCAGGTCAGGTCAGGTCAAGCCAGGCCAGGGGCCGCGACTGCCCGCCCGCCACGGCCACCAAACGGCCACAACCCAACCTGGCACGCGACGACCCATCAATCATTGATTCATCGTCCATCCATCCATTTGATCGTTCATCGTTCATCGTCCATCGTCCAGCGTCCAGCGTCCAACGTCCAACGTCCAACGTCCAGCGTTCCCATGCAGCGTCCAGCGTCCAGCGTCCCGCCATGAAGCACCCAATATGCATCCTTCTGCAAAATGCTCACGGACCCTTTGCCCTCAATGGAACGGCCTCGTCCTCCTCTGTAATCACGGCGACGGCCTTCGCCGCGGCAGCGACCAGACGGCAGGACAGCAAAAGCGGAGAACAGGTTGCAAGAAGGAAAAGGATCCTCCTGTTGCAGCACCTCCCGACTTGATATCCTCAAACCTGGAACCTTGCTCGTCTCCATGGAATCCTCGAATCCGCCTATCCAGTTTGGGTATCCAGGACCAGGGCCCCCTCAACCCCCAGACGGGACTTGCTGCCTGTTTTCTCTCCGTGCCAGCAAAGCACTTGGCAGCCACGGACTGCGCCGGCAGAGATTGCCGCCTTGGTCGTTGGCTGTAACTTGTTGTCGACGTCGGTCGCTGTCCTGCCTACGTGCGTCTGGTGCATCCTTGGGGCGGGAGGTTTCCCCTGTGAGGCCCAGCAGGCCCAGCAGACTACTTTGGACACGCGCCCAAGTATAGCCCAAATCCACCTTTGAGCCCACCCTGATCCCACTCGCTCTAACAAGCCTCCCAGCAAGTCTGGAAGACTGGCCTGGCAGCTTGCGGGCTTGGCGTCACGAATCGACGGATCCTCTTTTAATGTTCCGCGACAGTTGCTGTACGCTACTCCCAGATGCCCAGATGCCCAGAAGCCCAGCTATGCTCTCTACCACTCATTCGATACTTGTACGCCGCCTCATGCTCATTCACGCTTGGCCAAGATCAGAGAAGGGGTGGACTTTTTAACGGGGCCAAGGCCGTCCTAGTCTAAATCAACAAAACAAACCCCCGTGAACACTTTGGGGTGTCGTCGGCTGTCCTGATACAGTGTTGCGTACCTGACCTTTTTTAGCTTGAAGGAGTTTGGATGAATGAGTCGGCCGTGGCGTTGGACCTTCTCCGTGGTCTTCATGGAACCCCCCCCCCCCTTTCTCTGACACACCGTCACGGCGTGTAGACGCGTACGTACTGTTTGTGTCTTTTCCGCAGAGATACAGCCGGGCATAGAGATCGATCTCTCCATAAAACATGTTGATCCTTCTTATCAGTGGCTAGACTCGGCAAGAATGGACAAAGAGTGCGAGAGGCTTATCCTTTTTACCCCCATTCTAATATACACGCCTCAAGCTTCAAATTCAGCACCTACTAGAAACAATTTTATCTCGGCGGTGTCTGCGGTTGTTAGACCCATATGCCTGTCCATCCTAAAGGCTTCCCACACCTCTTTCTGACTCTTCGACTTCCTGGTCCTCCCGGTGTATGTATCTCTGTCCTCTATCCGCAGAGAACCACACATATTCCCTTGGACCCGCCCCCGTGTCGTGTCTGTCGGGTCATTTAGCTGTGGACTCTGGCCCTGGTCCTTTCTACCTTCGACAAGCCTCACATGAGGCGCATCGTTCCTTTTTGTCTTCGCTAAGTCCGAGTTCAGCTTGGATTGCGGCTTGGTGCTATTTCTGCTCGAAGACACACAAAACCTCTCTCTGCCCTTTGACCTAAATTTGCCTTAAGTCTGCTGTAATACACGGATGTAGCTGGCTCCTTATCTGCTTCTTTCATAGTCTCTCACTTTGAAATCATATACATAGCAGCGGACGACAGCTACGCCCTCGGGACAACATATCCACAATCACGACTTACAACACCTCGAGTATTCTGCGTCCCTATTCTTTTCTCCTCGACTCCCAGCACGTCATCTTCAATTGCGACTTATTTCTGCCTTTAATTCATCAATTATCAACAAGTGGCCAACCTTACTCTATCAACAATTCCAAGAGTCGAACTCGTCACTCGTTGCTGCAAGAACCATCAAAAAGGCCTGATCTCTATCACTTCCCCGGTAGGTTTTCTTTCCACGAAACGATCAAAGCAGCTACATGCTGTAGTTGAGCATCAGACCTATTCTAAGACAACGATAATTCTGCCTAGTGGACAATAACTGCTTGCTACTATTGGGCCTTCAGGCGCAAACCGACCTAACGGCTTGTTCGGGCACAAGACCGGAAGCATCAAGCTCTTTGGCTATCCCCTCACACATACTGTGGCCGCGTGCTACATTTTCTGGAAACTGTCAACACAGTTAAGGAAATTTGTCGTCGGGCAGCGCTATACCAGACTCCAGACTCGTGGCCGACTAAGCAAGACGATTGCAGAATACAACTTGCTTTGTTTATTCACTGAGCCGTTCTTGACTTTCTGATTTTCCCAGCCACAGTGCATTGGATCCGGGGCAGTCTTTCGGGGTTCGCTGCTATCTTCTCAATACCGGATATGAGCGCCCACGCGATACATGCGAACAACGGATCGTTATCCGGTGGCATCATTTTCCCGAGCCCTATAACCTCACAGCCACGAAAGAAGCCGACGTCGATTTACACAGGCTATCCGTACGGTGTGGGAGATACTGTCCACCAAATATCATCTTGGGGTGGCTTACCAATGCATCAGCCTTCCGATTCGACCGCTTCACAACCAACGTCTGCAACACAAGATCTCCTTCCGCTATCTGTTTCTTCTGAAGGTAAGCACATGCGCTATTGTGCTGGCGATGGATGCCCCAAAAATCTAACTACGTTCTTCCAAGCTTCCTGGAACTCACCATCCTGTGGCGAGATTCTCGATTTCCAAGGCTTGGATACAGAAGGTCCTGTTGGTGAGGCATACACCACGGATGAAGCCGTACCGATCATTGATTTGAGATTCTCCAGCCAAGGGCAAGAATCTGGTGGATTAATATTGGAGGCTGGGATGAACAAAAGGCGATTTTCAGGCTCCTCATTGGCCGTCTCCGGCTCTGAGCCATTATCTGACATACCTTCAACCTATGATGAATTTCCCGCAAACATGTCGGAAGCTCCATACGCAACAGATTACTTGTCCACCTCCAACCGAACATCGCTCATGTCTTCGATTCATCTCTCCCCGGTGGCGTCACCTCGAGCTCATACTCACAGTCGGCCTGACCAGGTTCGGACTCAAAGTCGCGGTCGCGCTTCTCCTTCGCCTCGACCCAGCGTTCGATCCGCGCCCTATACCATCGACGGGTCTGAAAATCAACGATGGTCTACTGGATCATATACATCAATGCAAAGCCGACGATACACTCCACTGCTTTATCAAAATCATGGGCAGGATGGGTACGGATCGAGCCACCACATGTCCATGCAAAATTATCCGTCAATTCCACCAGGACCGACTTCTTTTCACATGGGCAGCTTTCACGGCCAGCAGCATCAGCATTCATATTATCTACCTGGACAGCCTATGATGTCTCGTCATGGCATGGTTTTGCCGTCACAACTGCCTCATCAGAACATGTTTGAGCAACCCCCTCCGTTGCCGTCCCACGGACTCTTCAAAATGCTTCAGAGCAATGGTGATGCTCACACTTTACATGGCCACTACACAGACTTGTCGGACCCTCCCGATCTATTTGCAGCCCTACAAGAGGAACAGATCCCGCCGCCCGAGGAAGATATGAAACCTTCTGATCCAAACATGGTTCCTTATGAGCAAGATTTACGATTCGAAGGCGATCTGTATACTCCTAAATGGGTGCGGGGGCACGGAAACAAACGCGAGGGCTGGTGCGGTATCTGTAAGCCAGGAAGGTGGCTTGTTCTGAAAAACTCAGCTTTCTGGTATGACAAGTCATTTACGCATGGCATCAGTGCTGCGACTGGCAGTGCGTTTGAGGAGCCTCTTGATACTCGACGAATGGATGGTAATCCAGATGTCTGGGAGGGTCTCTGTAGTAGCTGCAATGACTGGATACCACTAGTCAGCAGCAAAAAAAAGGGCACAACTTGGTTTCGACATGCGTACAAAGTAAGTAGAAATGTCTCGTGTCTTCTTTGTTTTTCTTTCCCCCATACCTTCTGTACCCCGATGAACGCTGGGGAAAAGCAGGCAAGGCAAGCATTCGAGTACTAATGCACAGGGTTTTGATAGTGTCACACGCACCAAAAGATTAAAGATACTCCAAAAAGGCGTCGAGAGACAAATTGCAACAGGACCTCGGTGGGACAAAGTTCCCGGTCCAAGATGGAAGCCACTGTCTCTGCACCACATACGCCTGTCGCTCCAGACGCTATAGCGTCAACATCAGACCTCAACACGCCAGCCACGATGCCAATGCCTCAGCTCCAGTTCAATGTTCTGCATCGGCAAACCCAAATGTATTAAATGCCAAAGCAGGAGTTTACATAAGTTGTTCTGGGGCATAACATGTGCCTTGCAGCCTGCCTGTTTCTCAATCTGGCTGCACACCAGCACCACAATCGACGATGAACAACATGAATCAACTCGACAACTCATTTCAACCTTTCTATGCTTAGTTTTTGTTTTTGTTTTTGTGTTTTTGTTTTTTGTTCTTGTTTTTTTTTTAATGATCATGGGCTTGAAGACTCAAGACTCCCCGCCCCATACATGAACTGGATGAAAAAAGTGCATGAGTTGAGCGGTGGACCGAAGTCATGGTACAAGTAGAAATTCTGTTGATAAGTGAATTTCTTGATGCACTTTTCTAAGAAAAAAAAATCGGTCACGACTCACGTTATATGATATTCGATGAGGATGGAACTATAGAAAGGGTAGGGCTTCAGTACCCAGTCAGGGCATGGGTTAATGGTCGAACTACTATAAGCTTGCCAAAGATTATCCAGATCCGGGATGGAGGCTTTGATAAGTATTTACCTTTTATCTGGGCATTATGAGATGGTTTTTTTTGGGGGGGACGTCATTCTTTTCTCGCTGCCTTCTTTTTTTTTGTCTCATTTTTCCCCTTTGTTTCGTTATTTATTCCCTTCTATCCTTTCTTTAAGATGTCTTTCCATTCAAGCATGGCCACGCCATGCTTCTTCGTCTGTTATTGCCTCGTCCAGCTTCTTTTGTTTCTTCTCCTTTTCACACATCATTTTGTTCCATACATGTCACTATGGTGCCGGTAGAAGCTCTGTAGACGGCCGTATTTTTTTCGTTGGAGAACTTTCTATATTCTACTATATTTTGTCAATACAGTTTATTCTTATCCACCGTAAGCCATGTACAAGCTTACATTGTCTTTTTTGCATCCTATCAGACGGACTGGATAGTTGGATTTGAGCCTCCCATTCCAAGTCTTGTTTCTTTTTCCTATCCCTCTTGGTTCATCGCTCGATTCGTGTATGATACCTCTTGGGCTCTATCGTACATCTGTTTCCAGCACAGGAACTTATAAGACATCACGGCGTAGTACCGAGGTTGCGTTGGAACCATTATTCTCAATTATGGTCAAAAGGAATGCGATGGTACGTAGGATGTGGTGAGTCGGAATCGGATATCGGCATTTCCATCAATGTCAACGACGGCAGCGGGAGACGGGAGTGAATAACTCTGGCGTACTGAGGGGCGTCATCACGAAAGCAACTTGTCATCCGACTTTCCCAGTCCTTGAACCATTTCGTTTTTCACTACATGGAGCATAAAGACCCGTGTTCCTGGCTTAATCAGTGGTTTTGTGTCCAGTCAAATCGGGCTGCTTTGTACTGCCGTTTTTTTTATTCCCCAGGGCGGGACGACACAATGGTAAGTCAAGAGGGAGGCTCTGTCTCTTTCCGCCGCATTTCCCATTTTCTATCCAAAGTTTGTCTCCCCTACTCTCCCTCTTTTGGCTTGGGCTAACTGCACTCACCCCTGGTTTGGGGTTCGGTGATGCGATTCTGCGTGCTATTGCTGCGAAGGCATCGAGACTGGTCACCATTGATGGGTGGACCAGGAGAGGAGGCAATGGGAGGGGGATAACTACAAGATTCTGGGGATGGAAATGCATGGATGGATAAAGGGTCTGTGGCAACTGCATGCTGTGTGTATTTCCATGTGGGCGGTGACTGACCCTTTGGTAAAGAAAAATGGGATGGGGAAGGGGAAGGGGGAAAGGGGTTTTGGTTCCTTTACTTTGCCAGAATCGAGAGGGCTTTGGCGAGAGTCCCAACAGAAGGGGATGAGGAGAGATGGATGGATGCATTGCTACCGGACTGCATGTCACATTACGTGTTTACATGGTGGACGTTGGTGCTGCTCTTTTTTTTAGAAAAAGAAATTTTTTTTTAAAAAAAAAACACTTTCCTTTGATAATTTGAAAGCAAAAGAAAACAAGAGAAAAAAGAAAAAAGAAAACAAAGAAACAACACAGGAATACTCCGGGCCATGAGTCGATGGACACGGGAAACGTTGAAGCGCCTTGCTTGTGTTGGGCCGTAGATGCTGTGGTGCGCCCGCAGCCAGTGATTCTGGGTGAGCGCCGTGCTTGATGCGACAGACGGACGGCCCCGAGGCCTGGCCGGCCGCCTTTTGATGGGATGGATGGCGGATCAGCTCGAGACTGAGGTCGAGACAGACAGACGTGTTTTGCTCCAGGTCTGCATAGCCGCTCGGCTACCACCCGCCGATCCAGGTAGGGGCAGGGTAGGGGCAGGGGTGTGGGTAGGGGTGGAGTAGGTGCGCTGGTCATGAATAATGAATGCAGCGGTGACGACCATTTCTGGCTCTACATTGTCGCGCGCGCCGGGGACGAGCATTTCTGGCGCACCGGGGGCCTCGTCGCCTTGTCCGGCCAGTCTCAGGGCTGGCATGATCTAGTCGTGGGCGGCTGCTCAGCGTTGGCAACTACTGTGCATGTTCCTATGATGGGGCAGATAGAAATTGCACATATGGTGTATGTGCATGTATGTACGAAAAGCGGAGTGGCTCTTGGATTCCGAGCAACGTCAGTCCGCATCACTTGGTAGTCATCTGGAACAGCACAGCCCCGGCCCCATCCCTCAGATAGAGGCATCTGAAGATGAACCGACTGCCGTCGTCTGGCTAGACTTGCCCTTTATTTCCAATAAAAATAAAATATCAATATCAATAATGATGATGATGATGATGATGATGATGATGATAGTATTAATGATAAGTATCGCCATGGAAAGTCCTTTTTTTTTTTGCATTTCTCGACGTGGATAAGAATGCGGAAATTGGCTGCCACATTGAGACTTGGTCCCAGGACAAATTTAGCTTAAAGGAATGCAACGTCCGAGTGACTTGACGTTGGCTAGCTACCCGCCTAGTCCCCGTCGTGTCAGGAGAGAAAGGAGGCGGACGGGCGGACGAGCCGAAGCCAGCCAGCTGAATACATGGTGCATATGTGCACGAAGCTTATGTATGTACATACACATGTATTTACGCGCGTGGTAATGTGTGTCCGCATAAAAAAGACGAGAAAACTAGGACTAGTGCCACTGAGATCGAGATCCATCTAATGAGTAATGCTGGGGAAATAATACCCGGCGGGATTGGACTGGATTTCCCCTTTTCGGTAAAATCCTATTGAGAATCCTATCCGCTCCACCACGCTCCACGGGTGACGCCGAGCCTGTCCGACTACCTTCAAACCGGTGCTGCATTGTATGCTGTTGCTAGGCCCGCGCTTCGTGAGCCCATCGGCGATCTGGAAAGGGGGAGGAATAATTGGGGCTTGTGACGTCTCTGTAGCGGCCGATTCGAAAGAAGAAAAAAAGAAGAAGAAAACAGAGAAGAGAGAAAGAAAGAGAAAGAAAAAATGAAAAGAAAAGAAGAGATAGAGAATGAGCGACAGGGCGGAAAATATGAGCAATGTACATATTGTATGTATGTACATACATATGTATGTATTTCTGCAGCGTTTGCTGCATGCCGACGTGCGTGTCTGGTCAGCAGGGAATGTGACAATTGCCATTTTGTGGGCAAGAGCTCCCAATCCCCCTTCCTTCCCCTTTCCCTCCCCCCCCCCCTTTTTTTTTACCCCAGGATTGTGCGATCGGATCGTGCTTGCCGTTTTAGGTGTTGTCAGGTCAGCGCCTGTGCATCTGGTGACGTGAATTATTGTTTGATAATTGGCATGGCACCACCTCCTCATGACCATGGACGAACCAAGGTAACGCTTCAATGTTTGAATCGAGAGCCGGGCTAGGTAGCCTTACGAGAGACGTGGCAGTCATTGCCGAATTGCCTTACCGCATCACATGGTATCAGCAAAACACTTTGGTTTATTCCAGGCAGTGTGTATCGGCAGCATTTGACAGGACAACCACTGGTCATGAGCAAGCAAAACTCGGTGTGTTCGTGGAAGAGGGGGTTGGGCGGGTAGGAAGGGATACAAGAAGGGACGTCCTTGGCTCCGTGCTTCGTAGAATAGTCAGTGGTAGGAGGCAAATGCGATGCGGCACACAAGAGCACAGGTAGCCCCCCCTGGATCCCTGGGGGTGGAAACTTGTTTCTCGCAACACACCCACCCATCCACCTAAACAGAACGAACCAGATGTGATGCGATGCGATGCGATGCGATGACAGTCTCCCTGAAATTCCTGCCCGGCGCGAGCGAGACGGAGCGATTTCCAACAAATAAGGAAAAAAGGAAAAAAAAAAAAAAAAAAAAAAAAAAAAAAAAAAAAAAAAAAAAAAAAAAAAAAAAAAAAAAAAAAAAAAAAAAAAAAAAAACAGCAAAGCCCTGTCTTCGCATCATCCTTAGGCATAGACGGGTCATAATCCACATTTCAAGCAGAAAACGCCATGTGTGACGAAAGAGGCAGTGGGCGTTGTTGGCTGGCCACTGGAAGGAATCACCCAGGAATCACCCCACAAAATGATTCAAGCCAAAGCTCAGGCACAGGAACGATATTTCTGGTGTTGAATTTCGAGCACCTGGATGTCATCTCTCCCGGTGCCTGTTGATTGGAGAGCTTTCAAGGATAAATAGTACTTCTGTATGTACACATTGCACTTGCATACTACCCATGTATGTGCGTGTGTGTGTAGGTACTGTAGTGTGTGCAGCTGCAACGATTCTCAGCTATGCCAAAACAAAGGCGATATCTTCAGTCGGGGAAATCCAGCAGGTCGAATGACTGACTATCTACTCAGAAACGGGGACAGAGTTGATATCGAGTTGCTGCAACTGCAACGACCCGGAGACAGCTGATCAGGACAATGGCCGTTGGACAACCCTTGTTCCGCCCTTGTTCCAGACGGTCCTTGCTGTTTGGCGGGTGTGATCTGCTCGTTGGTTGTCCCTTGCTAAAAATAAAAGTAGAAACAGAAGAGAAAATGGGAGAGAAAGAAGAGAATAAGAGAATAAGAAAAAAAGGCGTCCAACGGAACCAAAAGCAGCATCGGTCGTGGCACGCTGTCTCTGTCTCTGACTGGACAGGCCCATCCATCCATCCATCGGGCAATCAATCAAATCAAATCAATCAATCAATCATCACCAACCGACCAAGCGCTCTGGCGGTATGCCGCCCAGCCGTTTGGTCTTTGGCCAGTCCGTATCCCGTGCTGGGTTCCATTTCACGCTCATGTCCAGCCGTTGTGGACTTGGTCGAGTTGCTGTGCTCCATCATTTGCTCGCGAGGCTGCAGCTCGTCTTTTCTCGTCCATTCGTTGAATTGTTTGTTCAAGCATTCATTCATTCGTCCACTCGCTCGCTCACTCAGTCAATCAATCAATCAATCAATCAATCAATCAATCAGTCAGTCAATCAATCAATCAGTCAATCAGTCAATGACTGTCAGTCAGCTTGTCATCTCATCCAGGTTAGCCCCTCCTCTCGACCTACCCACCTAGCTCAACCCTTGCCCCCCCCCCCCCTTGTTCGTCCAGTCCTTTAGCGGCACAAGGCAAGCTGCATTCCCTCCCTTTGACTTCCACAAACATGCATGGGCTGTCTGGCTGGCTGGTTCACTGTTCGATGTTAGGAGCAACGCCTCTACAGTCTGCACCAGCTAACGAAACGTTTGCCCTTCTCAAAGACATCCGACATCCTACATCGTTTCCTGATTCCCTCATTTCTTTCTTTTTTTCTTCTTCTCCATCTGCCGAGCGCTTCTGTTGATCTTGCAGTGAAGATCCCAGTCGCAGTGCCCCTTGTTCTGCTTTTTTTTTCTGCGCATATGCTAGTTTCGCCGCCGTCCTAGACTTGAGGAGGCAAAGCCATTATCATTATCATTGTCATTCTCTTCCTCTCTCTTCCTCTTCCTCTTCCTCTTTCTCTTCATCTTCATCTTCATCTTCATCTGCCCCCGCTCGTTTGCACAATCGCCGTGCTCAGAACCGCTTTATTGCCAGACTATATCCTTTTGTTTGGTTACATACGGCCGCCTTTGCACACCTTTTGTCTGCATTACATCACTGGCCGCATATTCCAACTCCCGGTGCCCGCCTAGGGATGCGCATAGCCATTCTTATTATTTTCCTGACATAGAGCAATTGCCATTCCAGAGCTGCTATGAGCGAGGATTCGCTGGCCGCCAGGTTCGTCCGCCCCGTCGTCCATCCATCCATCCCTCCATCCATCCATCCATCCATCCATCCCTCCCTCCCTCCCTCCCTCCCTCCATCCCTCCACCACTGCCGAATTCTCCATCTCCACTTTGCACCACCACCATCGGTCAGGGCAAAAAGCTTGACATTTGGATTGACTGACCAAGTACATCGTGTAGTAGCTTTGGAAATCCAAACGCTCAGCCACTCACGCCGAAACAAACACCAACGTCCACGGCATTCCCCAGTCCAGTTTTCGAAACCCCAAAACCATATCAGGGTTCTTTTCCTGAGGGAGGCGGTCTCACTCCCCGCTTCGCTGAAGAGTACTCGGTTTTCAACGCCACCCCAGGCAATTTGCGAGGAACGCAAGGCATAGGCACATTTCCTGATTTTGCCGCGGCCACAGGCTTGGCGACATCTTCTTTCGGTCATAAACGTCTGTTATCCACGGGGAGCTTTACCATCGAAACAGGAGCGCATGTTGATCATTTTGTGTCCAACTCGAGCGCTCCTCCTCCGCCGGCGGATCCTGCCCATCGAGCACCTCCCACTCCGGATCCATACACCACACAGCAAAGTTCCTCCTCGTCAATTTGCCGGTCCCAATCAGGTTCTGCCTCGGCCAAGACTCCGACCTCGTCAAAAAGAGCTCGGCGAGGCACCATTTCCGAAACAGAGCCGACGCAGATTCTTTCACCGCCACCCACAGTTCGAAAGGAAGAGCGCACGTTCGCCCCAAAGTCCAGCATGCAGAATGATCCACATTTCGGCTTTGCGGGTTTCGCTGATTCTTCGCAACACGAGATGACAGCTTTCATGGACAATGTTGGAGACATGTTTGGATATCCCGTGTCAGTTCCGGCTAACACACAAACCAACTTCTGGGAACCATCCATGGGCATGGGCATGGATCTCGATTTTGCGGCGTCCGGCAACAGCTTGTTCCAACAACCCACGTTATCTCATCGCCATACGGGTTCATTTGACTGGAATACTGAGTTGCAGCTTTTCCAGGACTCCAATGTCCACCCTGCGTCAAATCAAGAAAACGTACAGCCTTCTATTGGGCTATCCAGGATAGCATTGGCTTCCAAGCCATCAATACCCAATCCTCTCTTCACCAACTCTGTCAGTCACGCACTACCCGCCACACATTCTACCACTCATGGGACTACCATGGACGATCCGTTTACAGGGACGACGAATGCCAATGACGCAGTGGATCCTGGTCTCCTGTTCAGTCGCCCTCTCAGCGCAACCGTGGATGCCGATTGTGGTGAACTAGTTCAATCGGGCTCTGCGGAGGCGGCAATTTTTCGATCAGGTAAACCGCAGGCATCAGATATGATGAGGTCAAGCAGCTCTCGCGAAGCGAGGAGCAATGCCAGAGGTCGAGGCCGAGCAATCGCCAGCTCGCCTGTAAAGTCGTTGGGACGGCCAGGACTCGGTCGAAGCGTCAGCGAAGGCCGAAGGAAGACGCCTGTCAGAAGAGGCTCTCTCCCACTCTTGGCTCCTGCTGCGTTGAGGTCCGCAAGTGGCCCGGGTTTCCCGGTCAGCAATTCAACGGGTCGCTTGTCAGGACGAGCATCACCAGTCAAGAGCGTGTCTCGCTTGAGAAATCTCGCACCCATCCCCGAAACCTCTCCACACCTTCTTCGCCCACGAATCTCGGTACGACTGTTCATCGATGCACATGGTCGTGCGCGAACAGAAACGACCATGGGTGGCGGTAGTACCAGTATGGGCCGAAGTCGGAGCTCTCAAGAACTGACAGTAGGTCGAGGGTATTGCTCATCAGTCGAGGGCGAAGATTCGGACGATACGGATGATGAGCCAATCATCATACCGAGTCGTCACAATTCTTTCAACGCATCTTTTGCCCTGCCAGATCCCCGAAAACCTGTAGGCTCGATTTTCCACTTGCCAGCGAGGAGTATGAGCGAGCGAAGCAACAGCAACTCGGTCAATGAAGGAGAGAGTGAAGCAGAGACGTTGGTGGATGAGAAATCTGGCAAGGTTGGTGATGCCACGAGCGAGTTGCGGAAAGTAGTTCAGGACCGACAAAACCGATCTCTGCGACTTGGCACGTCAAGAAGATTTCTGCAAAGGCCATTAAACACCACCAACCTCGGCAACTTTCCTGGAGGAATTATATCCCCGACAAGTTTGACCGAGTCCAGCTACGGCCCGGACAGTTACGGCGTGCGCTGTGTGTGTAACAATAGCAAGAAGGACGACGGCGAAGGTTTCATGGTCCAGTGGTATGTTGTCATCTTTTTCACTTCCAACTTGTTCTCTCTCTCTGTGTGCGTGTGTCTCCCCTGTCGGCTAATACAAACGTGTCTCTACAGCGAATCATGCGAAATGTGGCTTCACGGACAATGTATAAACATTAACAGACGCACGATGCCGAGCGTATACATTTGTGGTTTTTGTGCGAATACCCCTAACACGGCCCGCAGACGGGCTCGAGAATACGAACGAGACAATGCGTTGGGTATCGGGATAAATTCATCTCCTCTGGCGAATAAATCCATCCGATCATTTCGGTAGTAATGGCCAAGAAAAAAATCAAACAAAAAGACAGTATCTTGTACCACATCAAAAACAAAATCGACGACAAATTTCATGTTCTATTTCAACTTTTTTTTTTCCTTTTTTTTTTTCTTCTTGTCTCTTCACCTCCCCATCTAATTGGATCCTGGTTCGTTAAATTATCGTCTCATCATCAGCGTTTCTGTAAGAAAGGGGTAAAGTGAGGGGCGGAATACGCCGTCCACAGGGAAAAGCAACTTTGTCTATGCTCGAATGTATTTGCCCAGATTTGTAATTTATGTTTTCGTTGTCACGGGAGTTAGATCGCAGCCGGGCAGGCGAAACCGCCACATGCCACTATTTTGTCTGTCGGTTATATCACGAAAAGAGTCCGGGGGGGCAGGGGGCGAGGGGGGAAAGTAGGGAAGCCGCAGGTCATGAATACATGTAAAACTTAATAACGTCATGCTTGATTATGTGGAGTCGGTTGCCCTAAGGGTTTGTCTTGGCGTTTTTGTTGACTTTATTTGTTATTCCAAGGCCAATGTGTATAGTATTTCGCTCCCACCAAGTACCCCGATGCAAAACACGAAAGACTCCGAGTCTCCACGACAATGGTGAAGCAGATCTGTCCCGGCTTCTTCAAACACAGGGAAAAAGACGGCAAGAACGGAGCAAAGAAGTAGGACAAGCCTAGATACATTGGACTCTTGAAAAGAGAAAGCATGGGCCTTTGCAACGGGAGGAACGCAATGAAACTGTATTGAATGATGCGGTTATGAGGTCTTCTTTGTTTTTCTGGTTTATGTGGAATATCCGGTTTAGATAAAATATCTAGGTTATATAGAATATCTGATTTATGTAGAATATATCTGGTTTATATAAAATATCTGGTTTATAGAAATATCATGATTATATCTGGTTTATATAGAATATATCTGGGTTGTATAGAATTACATCTGGTTTATATAAAATACATCATAGTTTACACAATTACATCTGGTCTACACAATTCATGCATCAGACACTCAGTTCTCAAAAATAATTGTAACAGAAAATTATATTGGAGAGAAACCCCCACGTAAAGCCTATTGATTGCTTCCAACGTAACTTTTGTCTCTCATCTCCTACGCTCTCCATGCATGCCATTCCTCACCCCTTTTGGTCTTTTTTTTTTTTTTTTGAATTGGGGTTCCTTTTTTTCACGCAAAAGTCATGTTTGATACAGAAAGAAGAGCAATTAATAGACAATGAAAAGAAAATCAGCTCGAAACGGAAAACAGAAAATACGCCCCTTCTCTCACCCGTCTCACAGCCCAACCAAGAAGCACCCTTGGTAAGTTTTGACCCAACTCTGATTATTCTGGAGAAGAAAAAAAAAGATAGAGAGAAAACAGATGGTGAAAGACGGTCACTGACGCGCAAAGACACACTCAAAAGGTGGAAGCGAACTCTCTCATTTTAGATTTCTTGGGGGTACATTATCCACATTGACACATATCAAAGCCGTACTGGGTAGGTTAAAGAAGGGGGGTATTTCGGCACATATACACGTCAAAAATACCGCGGTGCCAGGCAGCCTGGAGGGACGCCTATGATTTGTTGTTGGAGGCCTTTATTTGCCACCAAGGCTGGGGAAGGCGGACTCATCCTTAGTGTTGATGGGAGCGGCACCACCACGGCCGCCGCGGGAGTTGCCTCCACGGCCGCGATCGCTGCCACGCTCACCACCACGTCCGCCACGACCGCCTCGGCCACCACGGCTGCCACCACGAGGGCGGTCGCTCTCAACGAAGCGAGGGTCGAAGTCGAGGGTCTGCTTGACCTTACGCTCACGCTCTCGCTGCTTCTTGCCATAGTTGCCAGCAATGAACTCTTCGTCCTCGTTCTTCTCCAGAGCCTTGGCAGTAGCCCACTTCTTGTCGAGCTTGCTACCCTCGTTAGCCTCACGGACCTTGAAGTCGGCCTCGAGAGCGGCCTTCTTCTCGGCCTGCTGAGCAAGATAGTCGGCAAAGGAGATGCTCTTGTCCTCGGGTTCGGCGGGCTCCTCGGCAGCGCCATCCTCGGCAAGGGCTTCCTTCTTTTCTGAGCGAGCAATAGCCTCACCAGCCTGCTCATCATTCAGTTCAGCTCCGCCCTCAACGGCTCCCCAAGACTGGGCAGCCTGCTTCTCGGAACCACTAGAAGCAAAATTGTGTCAGTCAGTCTTCCTGCAGGTCATGTGAAATGCGTCCACGTGGCACGTATGGGAGCGGGGAAGAGGAGGGTCGTCGGGATGAGCATACGCGTGAGCACCGGATCGGGTGGTGTGACGGTCTTCGCCCTGGCGGGGGCGGCGAGAGCCACGGCCTGTCAACAAGACTTGTTAGTATCGTAGTCCGAGTTCCAGCGAATTGTTAAGAGTGGTTCTCGGGAGCTCAGCATCTTAATGCAGGTGGGCCAGCCAGCACCCGATACCTCGTCGCCATAGTAAATTTTTCAAAAGGATGCAGGAGACTTACCACCTCGCTCGCGAGCGCCATAACCGCCACGAGGACCATCTCTAGGGGTCTCTTCGGTGGAGCGGGCGTGGTTGCGGTCGCTACCGGCACCACGATCGCGGAAAGCTATTGACAAAATCCATCAGAACCCGATCATGCTGCCGTTCAGAAATTCCAATGGGCAGTCCCAGAATATCCGAGAGAAATTACACAAAACCAAACTTACCACCTTCGTTTCCACGAGGTCCTCCGCGGCGGGTGTTAGTGCCGCGAGTAGGAGCAGCGGGAGCCTGGGGTTCGACGTTGCGCTTGGTGGTGCGAGTAGCAGCCTTGTCGACGGTCTTGACGGGGACAATGGGCTTGTCCTCACCGTCGTCGTCGTTGCCTGTCGATAAGATATCGGGTCAGTTGAGAAATGAAATGTCGAGATCGCGAGCGAGGCATCTCGGCCATCCGGTCACCCTTGGGGTTCAAGACGGCCAGAAGAGCCTTTCGTCGAACGCGAGGGTTTGGGGCAATGTTCATACCAAAGTAGGCGAAACGATTCTACAGTATCAGGTATCTGGTTAGCTTCATCATCGATAACGTGAATTGGGGGTTGTGGGAATAGAGCAACAAGTTGAAAAGAGTGAAAGGGCTTTGCTTTGGTTTCGGGGGGTTTGGAGATGGTGTTTCTTGGAGGGTGGGCTTTTTTTTTTTTTTGCAAAGCTTGTCGCCTGGCATTGCAACGAAGAGCACCATGGCCGAAATGGCGGTCGACAAGCAAGGGAGGCAAAGATGAATGACGATGGGCAGGAGAACAAGTCATGAAGGCGATTGATAGCAATCGCACATCAGCAAGCCCAACACCGCCAAGGTCCGCGAGCCACGAGAAGAGCTTGGACAAGAATGGCGGAGAGGCCACGACGCGACAAGAAGGTTCAGCATACCTGAGAAGCGACCTGGGACATCTTGATGGCCTTTGGTGAGTCGGCTACTTGGCAATTGTCGGTGTCGGCGGTCGGATGCTACTTTTGGAGGAAGGGGGAGGTGCTTAAGATCGCATGACCTCGGAGAGGATTAAGCGCGCAAAAAGTCTCTTCGGAGGGGGGGGGGGGGGGGGGGGGGGGAGGCACTGGGTAAGACTAGAGTGTGGTGATGAAAATGGCAACGGAAAGAAACTGCACGATCCGCCTGTTCTGGGGTCTGGTTGCTCTGGGTGCAGGCTGGGCCGTCGAGAGTCTGGTGCGTGGCGAGAGACAGACGAGGTAGCTACCTAGCTGTCCGGGCTGCGCTAGACTGGAATACATGTACCGCCGCCCGCCAAGTCCTGGGTACCTACCCAGGTGCCAGGTAAGTCAGCCAGCTGCCAAGCTTACCGCCTGGGGCTGCTGAACTCTATACCTGCTTGCTTGCTCGGCGTTATAGCTGGCAGTTGGCAGCTGGCTGCGCTGTCTGGCTGCGCTTGGCCCACCTTTTCGCTTAAATCCGTATTTTTTTGTGGTGGATTTTGTTAGGGCTCTGTGTCGGCGTCTGTCAGCTCTGTTAGCGCCGCGCAGCCATTCTGCATGCCGAGCACTAGCAGTCCCTGCTCAGCATACGCCACACCAGCCACATGCCAGCCCACATGCAGCGAGCTTGGAATCGGCGCGGCAGATGGTCCATCCGTTTTCGTCTCGGGCCAATCAGCCTCGCCTGCTTGCGGTTCATGGTTTTGACCACTCTGTTGGGTTGAATTGATGTAGCCTTGCAGCTTTGATCTTTTTGCTTTGATCTTTTGTCCATGTAGATAAATATTGTCTCTTCAAGCTACTGGTTCTAATAATATCTATATCTATGGTTGATCTCTCCCTCCAGTTGATTTTTTTTTTTCGAGTAACGCTTGCGTATTTTCAGGATTCAAGCGTGCGACATGGCTCTGAATGTCTCTTGTCCCTTTCGTCTCGCGCAACGCAGCAGGGAATGGCTTCCTTTCTCATTGGAAGTCCGGACGTACTGGCGAGATCTTTGTACTCGAAAATATGCTGCATATGTAACGGAAGAGGCTTCGACGGATATGGTCGAAAAGAATGTCCATTGATCGGATCATTCATGTCCACCCAGAACATGGGTATATTTTGCTCTTTTCCATCCCTCTGCTGCCGAGACTTCTCGAGCCATCGGCGCCTCGTGACTCCTCCGTCCACGGCGTCGATTCTCTCCAGTCCACGCTGGAGTATTCCATGCTCATCCAGCGAATCAACATCACAAGCCACCGCGCACAATGCGCAAAGCGGTGTCTGCAAGACCTCCTCTCCCCGCCGTCCCGGGCCCTCTCCGGTATCCTCACCTCCATCGGTGCTGGCCTCCGGCTTTGGTGAATCCAGGGCACCCAGACGCAGCTTCCGGCTCCCGTAGAGCAAGCAGCCATAGCAAGTCCGATGCCAGAAACACCATCCGAAGCTCACGCTGTCCGCTTCTCGCAGCACCAGTTCCCCACATGCCCAACAGATAGACAGGTCGATGATGACAGCGTAACACTCTGCGCACGTGAGCCGAGCAGACCGTCCGAGAACATGAGGTTTTTGGGCCGAAGCACGATAGCAGAAAGTACATGTGAACACATTAGACTCGAATCCTGCACGTGGCATTATTTGTCTCCGGCTCGGCTTTTTTTCACTCCACCGTTGTTCGAAGGGACGGCAAGCAAGCGGGAGGGGTGTATAGCAGTAAAAGAGTGGTTACAAAGTGACCATACTATAATGATAGTCAATGCCTATCTTTCGAAGAGACCGTGAGCAAAGGAAAGTGTATACCACCAAAGAGAGCAGTTCGGGGAAATGACCGCGACGATATGATAGTCAATACTCGGGAAAATATAAATTGGGAATTGAGAAGAAGAAAAAAACTTTATTTTAAAAGAGCGAGATTGAGTCTCAAAATATCAATTCAAAAACTGGAATAGGCAAGGAATGAAAAGGACCTCAGATACCATCTCAGTACTCAAGTTGCATTGATCGATAGTTTTACAACGGGAAATCAAAACAGCTGCTTCAGAGCGCGTACCTTCCTCAATCGCAGCTATGCCCAAGCGAGGAAGCCAGTTCTGAAGAAGGAGCCGGGCTCCTCATTTCCTTACTCCTCAATCCGATATTGGTAGCAGTGCAGAATGGATATCAGTTTGCATCTGCAACAAGCAGCAAGTTTAATTGTATTTCAGTGAGTGAAAGAACTCGTACAGCTTAAATATTCACAACTTTCCCCCATGCCGACATTCCGTCCGAGGTTCTAGAAAGTAAAAAACAGCAAACGCCAACGCCGACTACCTGTTGTCTCCCTTGGGTAGCAATGAAACGAAACACTAACAAAACTGGCCAAGCGGCTACTGCTGGTGATACGGTGCTTTCCTCTGCGAATCGCATGCACTCTGCGTACAGGCGTGTCTTGTCCATAAAGAATATGAATCAAGGAAAGAACCCGCAGTTCGATCCAGTAATCCCTCTGTTTTTTTTTGGGTTTTTATTTTTTTTTTTGCGAACATTTTCGTCTGTGCTGCTTCTAGATGCCTTCAAGCCAGTAATCTCAGAATTTCGTCAATTTTCCAGCCGCAGGAGCTATGCGAGCTAGGCACGATTCTTGGGTCGAGCCAGCATATTCAGACGACTAATGCTAAGACCGCCCGTCTTCTTAGTCGGACTCGTGGTGGCAGGAGTGCGAACTGCGTTTCGCCCAGGAGTGCGGTTGTTGACAGTCTTTCTAGGTGTGCGAGTCGGGTAGTTTGTCTTGGTCTTGGTGGCGCTGTCAACGCCTGACTTGACAAGCCTGGGTGCTAGTAGTTCTTGACCCTCGGGCACACTATCATTCTTTTGCTTCTTGGCGGCACGGCTGCTCTCGAAATCATCCTCGTCTGAGGTAGCTCGATGACGCTTTTTGTTCTGCATTCCATGAGCCGTGCCAGAAAGCATTTTGATCGACATAGGATCATTGTTCTCCTTATTCGGATCCGAACTCGGCGATGCTGGAGCAGGAAAGCTTCCTGGTATATTATTGAGACCAGCAGGGCTGCTCACATGCCGCACACTAATTTGACCCGGAGAAGCGCCAAATTCTGAGGAGAAAGGATTAGAGAACTCCATAGTGCGGTCGCTTCTAAAGGTAAATGTGTCAGGCCGACGAGGAGACGCCGGAGCAACTCGACGTGATGGTGATGCACCCTCGTCAATCAGATGTTTCAGAGGCGAGAGATCTGGATATAATGAGCAGCTAGTGTTGTTTAATTGTGCTAGAACGTCGTCGAGTGCCGCGTAGCGCGTCTCAATAGTTCTCAGTGCCGGGCGAAGCTTTATATTACTAGCCCTTTGAGGGGATGGAGAGTTGTGCGGATTCACAGCTGTGACAACGTTGGGCGTAAAGGTCACATGTTTCGTCAGTTTGCGGCGAGGGGTCGTAAATGGTATGGACGGCATCTCCTTGTTGACTCTTCGTGCATCGGGGGTGTGTGAAACTTCAGGGGCCGGAATGGCACTGATGCCATCCTCGGACGTGTTTTTGGGTCCTTGCAGAATAGCCTTGACTTTGCTGAAACTCCGAGGGCTGATAATGCGGCGCTTCAGCTCGGCGCCTTTCGAAACCGTGGAGTTCAAGCTGCTGGCCGGAGCATACCTCATTGGTGACTTCAGAATGGTCTTCGAGTGTGATTGTGCGAGCGACAACGTGGGTTTGATTGAAGATCGGGTATACGCTAAAGAGGGAGCTACTGGCGTCTTCTTGGGAGTAGCAAGTCTTGAGAAAACAGAGCTTGGCTTGCTCGGCGACGGAATAAGCGATTGCGGCCGCGTAGTAGTGGCATCATCATCACGTCGTTGCTTGACTCTCTTCACGGCAGACGTCGATGGTTGTGCTCTGCTGGCAGTCGAAAATTTTCCCGGCGTAGGGTTCGAGTTATGCCTCTTGAATGCTGCTTGTCTGTCGCCATCGCCATCGAGATCTGCAGCAGATGATTTCCGCTTGAGACTGGGCCCCAGTCGTACGTTTGAACAATCCTCTTGATCTGTCTTGGCAGCAGATCGCAACGTTCTGTCAGTTCTCTGTGAGGTCGGCGTAGCATCCAGGTTGGCCTTGGAGGAGGTGCGCTTCAGTGCCTTGACTGGAGTAAAACGACCGTCTTGCGCCCTCCAAGCAGACGCGTGGCCCTCAATCGAGTCCATTTTCTTGAACTCGGCCATATGAGCCGCACTAAATCGTCCGACTTTGCCCTTTGGCCTCGCAAATAGTCTTTCTCCGATCACTGAACCGCCCTCGGCCTCACGTTTGGCCACTAGTTCTGCCTTGATCTTGGCTGCCTGATCACGAATCTCGTGCAACATATGATGGGCATCAGTGCTGAGCTCCATGTCTGCCCCTTTGCGAAGATCTTCGCGAGGCACTCGAAACGTAAAGTCGCAGTTGGGAATTCCTTTGATCTTGGAAGGCGTTCCATCTTGACCATTTCGGGCTCGTCCATCTTTGGGGATGTCGGTAAATCCAAGCCTGAGAGCCGACGAAGGAGCACCAGTACTGGAGTGAAACCTGCTAGGATGCATTTCGCTGCTGGGAGGCTTCAAGGCAGATGAAACCGGTGTGCTGGGTTCCGGAATCGTCGATAGCATGGCCGCGTCGTCGTGTACGCGCCTGCTCGTCCTTCTGGACGACGTCTCGTCTACTTCGGCGACGGATCCCAGATCAGGCGTGGCTCTTTTCTGTGTGCCAAGTTTCAGTCATTACCTGGGCGGTGATTATCGATGTGATGTGACGGAGTCGAGCCCGTTGCCTATGCTATTTCGAAAAAGAAAAAAAAAATGAAGAAGGACATACCTTAGCAGCGCTGACGCTAGCCAACCTGGCCGATCGTCGACGAGGTGGTGACATGATTGTGTGCTTTATCGCGTCGTACCTTGCCAATACGGTGGCCCAGTGGGATTTGGTAGTGAGGATAAATCTGTTGATCAACCCGCAGATGCGGATCAATGGGGAAGAGAGAGCAGAGGAATGCTAAGAGTGTGCCGGCGTATGATGTCGATGTTGTCGAGTTGGCAAATTGCACCTTTGATGACGGATGGGGCTTTGTTGATGCTCATGCAGGGTGGTTTGTTTACTCACGTGTTCTAAGAGTCCGAACGACAGGGCTCTGTTGTTGGCCAGTGTAGTACGGTGCCAATTCAAGAAAGCACTGTGAGGAATAAACTGTGTATGTATAGGGTAGTGGTGGTCGCGATCAGGCAACAATTTCAGTCACAAAGCATGGGCAACGGACGCCGTTCTTATTAGTAGTACTTGCTCGCATGGATTGATATTTGCATCTCAGCCTGTGGGACAGGACCTATTGAATCATCATGATTTGCTGTGATCAGTGAAGCAGTGTATTTGCTCCACATTGTGATGGCCAAAAACGCACTTGGCTGATGTCCCATCTTCTCTTGTTCCTGAGCTTTCTCAACGAACTGAAACGTCCAACAAATGAATAGCATTTCGAAAACAAATCCGCCGAGAAGTACGCTGGGATCAATGTCCATTTCAGAAGTGTGTCGTGAGACCAGCTGGGCTCTTCATCTTGGCGTTTGTCTGATCGGAGCACGGCCAGCCGCCTCCGTAGAACGCTACACGACAAAAAGGAAGACGTGATCAGGGCGGTCGGTTGCCGCGCCTGTCAAGACGCCGTGTAAGAGCCAATCGGTCAGAGTAGCAAGCAATGCGAAGTAAAGGTGGAGAATAGGCACAAAACCGATGGAGCACCTGCTCGCTCTTGCTGGTCGGACAGCCGGCTTGTGGAAAGGATAGCCAAAGTGATGAACCCAGTGACGTCGACCATGGTGTGTGAAAAGCGGGATGTGTAGCGGGTAAAGAAATCAAAAGGGTGCTTCATCACGTTCATATTGTACATACTACCCGACTGGCATGTTGACGACTTGGCTCTGTGGTCCACGAGCATGTCAAGATGCCCAAAAGTCGACACAAAGTGTTCAAACATGCATCAGGGATATCTAATGGGAGCCCCGGTGCGGCCTGATTGATGGAGCCGTGCATAGACGTGGCGGACAGTCTCTCCCACTAAATGGGTCGACTGGAAGCCATCGTGAAGCTAGGAGGAGACCAGGTCCAGGCAGGCCAACCGCAGCTTGACGCGATGTCGATGCCAAGCCAAAAGTGACCACGAGTCTTGTCTTTGGTGTCATGAACCAGCGTGACGGGAGCTAGTGGACGGGGTCGGTTCCACGAACATGTTCGTGAATGGATGGAGAGGCTGGGGATACTAGTAGAGCGGACCGGAAGAGGGCGCGGGGAGAGGCCGTGGACGGAGGTAAGCTGGCAACGACGACTTTCTTTGCTGAAAAGCGGTTTGCCTCGTCAGGCGCTGCGGAGCTTGGCGCAGCACCATGTCTCGCGATGCCACGTTTCCCGGCTGGAGAAGCTGGAGCAGGTAGGCAGGCGTCTGGACACGCCCGTCTAGATACGCCCGTCTCGTTCCCGCTGCAGAAGTCTGAACTGAGAAGGGTCTGGTGTTCTCCGACAGGATCGGATATGCAATGCAAGCTGGTCCGACTTCGCTCCACCAGGCGGTAGGTAGGGAGGTAGTTGGGGATTGGAAGGGATAACCAGGATAAGCAGGGCTGGAGGGCTGGAGGGCTGGAGGGCTGGAGGGCTGGGGCTGGAGAGCTGGGGACTGGGTGGTGCATGTGGAGGATCCATCGACCTAATGGCTGCAAGCACGTGTGCAGTTCCATGTTACTGGTCTGGTCTCGTCCGTCCCCGGTCTGGGGCATCTGGACAGCGTGCAGCAGCGAATGGGAGAGCCGGACACGCCATGACTTGACCCTTGAACCCGGACAGCCGGGGACGTCTTGGGGGCTCTTGCAGCAGAATCCTTGGCCAGGTTCGTTCTAGTCCCAGGTGCCAGTGACCCCCCCCCCTTCCCCCTCCCCATCCCGCCGCGCAGCCTAGCCCGGATATCGCAACGCGCCCGAGAAGCTGACGATTTTTTCTGTCTGCTGTTCTGGCACGTCGGTTCTGGCGAGGGCGGGCTCGTTGTTATTTATTAGTGGCCACACCAAGAGAAAGTGGCAGAAACGGGACAGGCAGGCCAGGCCAGGCCAGGCAGACCACCAGCCAGCACCCCCTCCCCGCCCCCGTTCTCTTCCAGGACCAAGGAGGCCACCAGACGGACGCCGCGGTCGAATTACATAAGAGAACATGTCCCTCCAACCTCATGGCGACTGACGAGATTGATCCGGACCCAGATCCAGATCCAGCACTGCTGTCCCGGAACGACGACTGATTGCTCGGAGCCTCCCCAGTCGCCGCCGCCGCCAGATGCATTGTTGTACCAGCCCAGACAGGCAGGCAGGCAGGCAGACCAAGGCAGACCAACCAGATCGACTCGATCCCGCGAGATCAACCAGTGCCCGAGACCAGCCCACACCAGCCCAGCCCAGCCCGGACCGGACCAGACAGCACAAAGACGCCAGGACTGACGCCCGCCACTGCGCCGCCGTGTCGCTGCACCGCAGCCCTTTCATCCACCAAGCAAAATCTTGATCGTTATCACGACGGCACGCAGAAGCTTTCCGGCTTCATCCTATCTCTGCTGCACCCTGCGACTCGCGTCCGACTCTGACTGTCGCCCTTCTCGAGGCTGCCCGCCACTCGCTGCTTCTCGTTTTGTTTCCGCCCAGCCTGGGGCGCTTGCCGCACGGCGGCTGTCATTTTGAGAGGCCCCGCGCCGTGACCTTTGGGATGGCCGACGACATGTCCATCGACAACAAGCCCAAACCCCCGCATCGCGACGAGTCTGACGACTCTCTCGACTCCCCCCTCGACGGAGACGACAATGCACCAGTACCGGCACCGGCACCGGCACCAGCACCAGCCTCGGTCGGCGGCAACAACAACTACAGCGACAATACTATCAACCCCGTCCAGGATGCCCAACAACCCAAGCGAAAGGGCGGACGTAAGCCAGTGAGTCTCACACAGCTTCAGTGCTCAGTTCCAAGCCAGGCCCCCCCCCTCCCCCGCCCTCACTTGCGCGCAGCCCGAGAGCACCACATGTACCATCACCACGTCACTTCTTTCATCTTGCCCCTTGCCCCTTGCCCCTTGCACATACACGCACGCACGCACGCACGCACGCACTCACTCACACACACATGTGTGTACATACATACATCTTCTCTCCTTATCTGCGCTCCGTCTGCAGTAGCAGCACAATGCCAGCGCCGTGCCCATGCGTATAAAGACAACCCTTGCCTTCCCTTCCCCGTCAGTCTCCCGCCTATCATGCGGCGTCAAATCTCGCCCTTCGCCCGGCCTGACTGCAATTTCTTTCAATGCTCGCCCGGCACACTTCTCGGCCCAAAATATGGCGCCCACCGAAGATGGGATTGATATTCACTGACTTGATGATGTCAGATATACGCAACGTCGGAGGAGCGCAAGCAACGCAACCGCCAGGCCCAAGCCGCATTCCGTGAGCGTCGGACCGAGTACATCAAACAGCTCGAGGAGACTATCCGCATTCACGAATCCAACTTGCACAATCTTCAGTCGGCTCACAGAAACGCTGCCGATGAGTGCTTGATGTTGCGGTACAAGAATTCACTGCTCGAGCGAATCCTGCTCGAAAAAGGTCAGCAATAATGAAATGACATGAAGCCCTGATCGGCTGATTCGATGGCGCAGAATGCTAACATGGCTTTTGTTCTCATTAGGCATTGATGTCCAGGCCGAGTTGCACGCAAAAGGTGACAGTCCTACCCTCGGCCCGGCACATGTTCCGCACAACATCGTACAGCCGCCGACCATCCAGAGACCCATCATGAATCGGCAGCACCACAACCGCAAGTCCAATTCGAGCATCGCATCCAAGCTCGACGCAGCTGGCAGCAGCGGCCTGCAGGCTCACAAGTCAGCCACTTCACCAAAGACGCGGCCTACGCCATCATCGCACGCAGAGTCACCCAGCAAAACGCGCTCAACCTTTTCCCCTTGTCCCTCAGACAGCATCTCGATGCGAGCATCTGTGTCAGGCCTCGGCCGCCAGCACATGGCTTCCTTTACTGGTGCCGCACCGGCACAGGCCCCCAGGAGCTCTGTGCTGCAGGCTGCTACGCCCCGCAGCTCTGCGGCGGGCGCTGGAGCCTCCTTCTACCCGACGCCTTCTTTCCAAAATCAAGCCGATCCCTTGGGTGAGTTGCTCTTCCTTCAGGGTACGGGATAAACAAATGTTGCGAAGCGCTAACCAGATTGTTCATCATGGTAGACCACGATTATGATCACCACAATGAAATGATTGACGATTCCGAGCTCGAAACTCCTGGCGGATCCGGTGGCTTTAATATCGCCTTCCACGGCGACACATCTCACCCAATGTTACTCTCTCCAACTTCTACCGGGCCTCAACACCACGATCATGGCGCCCACCAGGTGTCGGTTGCTGCACAACCGTTCCCGCCGATGCCTGTACTCCTCGACCAACAGGACTGGGATCCATTCGGCTTGAGCGCTAGCATGGCTTTTCCTTCTCATCAGTTTTCCTTTGATCAAACCAGCATGCGGTGATGGATCCGAAAATCCCTCTTCTCTGCTTACAAAACCACCAACAAGACATGAATGTCGTCAATGGGTGAATATATAGCACGAGATGACAACCATGAATGACGACGACACCAGGTACTCTGTATCTCGTCTTTATACATTCAAAAAGAAAAGGAAATCCAATCTCGCACTCTTTGTCAACATCCTCTTGGCGAACGTTGTGTTTATGATGCATTGTTCCTGTGGCTACGCCGGTTATCTTTACAGTGCCCCGTCACTTCTTTCCATCAAAGGTATTATGGCTCGGATAGTGCCATGTTGTGCGTTTTCCTCGCCAGAGTTGGCAGTGGCATGGCGGTGTCAATACGATTCATGCGTTTTGGCAGGCTCGGTCAATCAGGATGGACGGATTTGATTCATTCATAAGACCAGGCGAGCCAGGCCGTTTCGGAGAGGAAGAGCCATATTTTCTTGTCCTTGATCTTCCTTTTACGACATGATACCAAGACAAAATCTGCGATGCAACATATCGGGAACGTTTTATACAGAATTGATATTCGGTTCAGACTGCGTGAGGAAAAAAAAAAGAACTCCTTTAGGCGCTAACGGTCAACGGGTTTCATGTTCTAGGCAAGACATGAAGACGTGGAGAAAAGTTTACGGTTGTATTATTTTTATTGCGACGGATGCAGGCACTCATCGGCGTACAGGAAATATGACATTTTTCTTCTCTCGCCTCATTGGATGACATCTGAGCGCATTGTAATGATGACTTTTTTTCTTCTTTTTCTTTCCTCCTCTCTTTCTTTGTCGCAATTCCCAAAACGGACTGTTCTTGGATTGATGCCTCTCTTGACTGGCGTGAAGCGTTTCTTGTGCTTTGCGTTATGCTGTACTTTTACGTTTCTCTCTGTGCAAATTAGATACCAGCATTGGGTCGGAAGTTTACGAACGCTCTGGCTGCCCGGTAGGCAATTTTGGAAGCAATAAATTTTTTCCCTGAAAAGCACGATGACGGCTAATTATCCAGCCTTTTTTTTTTTTTTCCCAATACCCCTCGCACCCGGTCGTGTCTTCATATCCTCTTCATGACGAGTGCCCACACCTGAACGGTGTGGAGAAGAGGTGTCTCAGGTGCGTGTCAGCATGAACGACGCGAAGCCAAAATTCTTCACATCACGAGGACAACTTGACAGGAACAACTTGTTGGCCAAAGGGAACGTGGCGGCTAACCCCGCTTCTCGAATTGCGACTTGGAAGTGCCACATTGGAAAGTGCGGGGCTGCTCAGTGCGGGGCCCGGGGTGTGTGTGTGTGCATGGAAGTCGCCCCCCTCCCCAAAAAAAAAAGCAATCAACAAAAACAAAAAAAAAAAAACATCATGGAGAAAAAACATATTAAACTTTTCTTCTTCTTTAAGGGATTCACAAATTTTAATTAAGCACAACCCGTACCGTTACCAGACAATCCATGCCTCCCCCGCGAAAACTCCACCTGTTTTTCACCCAACTGCCCTACACTATACAATATATTGATTTCATAGACCCAGTGTCCTGATGCCGGGTGGACAAGGAAGGAAAGAGAAGAAGAGAAAGAAGAAGAAGGAGAAGAAGAAGACCAGAAAAGTTTATTCAGAGCACATGACGTGGCGGGCAAGCGGGGACGAGTCGGTCCGGAAATAAGGTTTATCAATCAGAGCCTGAGACTGGAGCATGGAACACGAGAAAAAAAACGGAACCTCAATCTGTCGTTGGTCTTCCCCAGAAAAAAAAAAGCTTTACCTTGTTTTGACGGGGATGGATTGTTGCGTGGGTGCGGCATGTATAATTGAGTTTGGATTCAATTTTGTCTTGAGGAGGGATGAGAGAATGTGGGGATGGATAAAAAGGGGGGGAGGGCGTGTGGTTTAAGACGTTCGGCGCGGTGGGATAACTTGGCTTCCCCACCATGACGACCTGACAATTATGGACATGGACGGTATGTGCAGTGGGTCGTGGGCGAGCGAAGCCCTTTTTTGCACCGGATTGTACGGCGACGTGCTCGGGATTGCCTGGACGGACTGTATATGCATGGCGTGCGTGAATCTACTTGACACGCGGCAAACGCGTCACTTGAGTACAAAAAAGGGGGGAAAGCGGGAAGGGGAAGACCGGTGTTGACACGGGGTTTTTTGAGTCGCCTAACAAAAACACGTAGTGAGATACCAGGAGATACCAGGCATCACAAACCCGCGTGCTATTCATGCTATCTATACGCGCATGCGCATCGTACGTGACAAACACCAAATCCCACCAATGCCATCAGGTCTATGACTTGAATCCATTTTTCCAAAGAGAAACGAGACGGGAAAGAACAGTAGGTCGTTTGGGTTGAGTGTAGTGTAGCCTGCGTAAGAGACGTCTCGTGGCATGATGCTTTTTGGGAAGACATGTGGCATTACGTTTGGAAGCATATCGCTGTGAACAGCTGTGTAGGTAACTAGGGTATCCGGGCGAGCTTGACTCTGATAAAGTCGGTGCCAGTATATATTACATGGTACTCCGCAAGCGAAGCATGGCTGGGCGGCGCAATTGGCCGGATGCTCATGTATATAGAACGTGGTCCATGTGTTCTTTCGTTGCAAATTGAACGGTCGAGGCTCGTAGTCCATGTTTGATGCAGAGAACTTATTATTATTATATATTACACTGGAGAAGCTAGAACTAGCCTAATGTCTAGTACCGCTGCTACTTAGATTACATTGGAAAACCCTGGAAATTGGGAATACCAAAGTCATGGCTGGGACTTGATCATCATCTGTATCTCATCAGAGTTTCAACAAGGACACCTGCGCGTACACACAAAATCCGTATCTCGTTTCAACAAGGACGCCTGCGCGTACACACAAAGGATTTTTTTTTGTTCACCACAGCATGTTCTCACCACGTCAGGACTACGGCCAAGCAGGCACCAAGCCCGACCAGCAGTGCGCTCGTGGCACCTTTCACAAGCGCAACGGCCTGGCTCTCCTCATCACCCCATAGCTTAACAGCAGTTCCTGTCTCAGAAGCCTCATCAATGCTGCACACTACTCGGCAGTCTTCCACGTCGCCGCTAGTAGCGTCTCGTTGTTGACTGACCCCCGTCTTCTCGGTAGTATTGTACAGCATCTCAATCCATTGAATCTGCAGACTGGCCTCGCTCCCGATGCTCATATTGCCGCTCCAGGAGCCCCCGTCGCTCCAGGAGTTGACGTTAATGCTCGCCGGGTCGCGAGGCACTTGGAAGGCTATGCTGGCGACTTGCTGGCCGTCGACGTACCACGTACTTTGCTTGGGCGTCCAGTCCAGCCTGTAGACGGCCCAGTCTGACCATTCTTTGCCGTGGGGCAGTGTTGCGTTGGTCGTGGCACGGGATTTGATGCCACCATCTTGACCGTCGGCCGTGTACGATGGCTGGTTCGTGTACTGGACTCTGTTTCTCGGTCCGCGCGTGAGCATCTCCATGTCTGCTTCTTGGATGTCCGCCAGGGCTTTGGCGTCCCGATAGGTGAATACTGCGGAGACGGCGCCGGAGCTGCCCGTCGTCCGGGCGAGCATGCGGAGGGATAGATAGTGGTAGGCGGAGGAGAGAGTTTGGAATTCCGACGAGGACTGGAAGGTGCGCTGCCGACAAGTACGCATGGTGAGATGTGTGCTCGATGGGGACCATGAGCTGCTGTCTTTTTCGGCTTGGATGAAAATGTTGTTTGGCGAATTGATCATAAGAATGGTTGCGTCGCCATTAAGCCTTCCCGACTTGGAGTTGTTCCATGATTGAGTCTGCCAGGTCGATGTCCAGAGCGGAGATGTAAAGAAGGAGCTGGTGGGAGGGGCCGAGGACGTGTCCTCGGCGGAGGAGAGCACGTTCGGGCCGCTGTTGGATGCGAAGTGGGCGAGGCTACGAAAATCAAAGAATTGGTGAGCTTTGTAGAATGTTGGATCGGTGCCGTTGGTGCGATAGCATGTGCATTTAGAGTCGGACATGGTCGTCGCAGCTGCGACGGACGTCGTGGCCATAAACACGGCCGTGATGCGGGACGCGGCATGATGATGCATTGTCACGAGACCCTCGCTGTCGAAAGACGCGAGGAGGATGAACGATAGTGTTAGCTGTCGTGAACATGTCAGTGAAAATGGAAATAACTGTGCCGTGAATTGATGACGATGATCTTGCTATGGAGTCTTTCAGCTATCGTCAGCGCACGAGCCACAAATTATTCATTTGCAGGGACAAAAACGGCATCGAGTGAATCATGATATGTAAATGAACTTTCACTGAATTCTTGACGGCGCCCTTGCTCAAGCATTCCAAGCTGATGGCAGAACAAGTTGATCCGTGACGACAAGATCTGCCTTCTTCCCCCCCCATATCACTTGAAGAAGCAGTGCAGAACACACAGTGTGGCTGAGAAAATGTTATTTGATTAAGCATCCGATTATCGAGATTGTGAATGTCTCTCGTACCAAGACTTGATCCATTACCGCGGCATTGGGATGATGAAAATCACCGACGATGCTCGCGAGGAAAAACGGCCATGACTATTGATGAGTAATTAAGTTGATATTCAAGTTCCGACTTTAGCCTCGTTCCGAAGGCAGCCCCACAGCTCTCCTGTCCTGGCATTTCGGACCCAAGATATTCCAGTCCGCTCATCGACCAGATACCAGTTTCAAGCACCGTCAAGCAAAGCGCTCTGCCGACCGACTTGGTTATTCACTGACGTCGCAGACCGCATCCAAGCACAAGCGGCAGCCATTGAATTCGAGCCGCCGACGACTGCCTATATATATATATACATATATATGTGGAGACTGAATTCCTTCCATTTCTTTTTCCGTGCTCCCTGGAAGAGTAAACCTTACTCCTTTGTTCTTTTTCCGCGACGACAAAGGCGTCCTATTCACCGATCTTGCTAAGTCTCAGGTCCATAAAACGTATCATGATGCACAGACGCTACATTCGGGATGCTCACCATTGTAGATGACAGATCCCTTGCCACTCCACAATCTGGAAAAGAGTAGAGCCCTTCTTGCAAGTATTCAAGCCATGACCGGGACTGTAACTCCCTCAGAGTCGCCTGTGGCCACTTCGCCTCAGCCTGCGATTGAGCTGCCCGTCGCGGCGCTGCAAAACGAAGAGACGACGGGGGAGGTGACGGAGGAGACGGCAGCGCCGGAGGATGAGGGTGTCACAGATGTGGATAGTGCCTCCTCAACGTCGCGATCGCATTCGGCAGAGAAAGAGGAGGGCGAGATCGAGGGCGGCGCAAACGAGGACGACCTTGCATCGGGGCCTCCTCTGCCCACGGAACCCCTTCCGAGCGTTTCTCCAGGACCACCGCTGCCGAACGAGCCCGTGCCGCAGGCTGACGATGGATGGGATTGTCAGTGGGATCCCGTCGCACAGGCATGGTTTTTCTACAATCGCTTCACGGGCAAGACGCAGTGGGAAAACCCGCGCGCTCCCCTTCCGTCCGCGGCGGATCCTGCTATCGCGCTGTCAAATTCGCCGGCCCTCTCTGCTGCGCCCCCAGCGTCAACTACGTGGGCAGCTACTTCGTCCTCCACCGACGACATAGTGGGAGGGTACAATCCCGCCATACACGGCGACTACGACCCCAATGCGTGGTACGCCCAGAAATACACCCAGCTCGATGAACCACACGTCGTCCACGAGATACCTAGTATGGATGACGAACCGTACGCCGCCACAGCAGGCTTCAACCGCTTCACAGGCCACTTCCAACAACCCGACGCCGGACCAGGCCGGCACGCCGACGAGGCCAAGTCCGCCCGGCAGTTGAATGCCTATTTCGACGTAGACGCTGTCGCGAGTACGGACGACGGCCGCAGCCTCAAGGCCGAGAGATCGAATAAGAGGATCTCTAAATCGGAGCTCAAAGCCTTCAAGGAGAAGAGGAAAGCGAGAAAGGAAGAAAAAAGGCGAGCATGGCTGAGGGACTAAACGACCCCTCTTTTTGTCCCTCTCTCTCGCCCCCTTTTATTTTCATCGTTTTATTCTCTGTCTCGCAATTCACCATCATCATCTTCCGTATTTTCCTGGTAATGGTACTTGGGTATTTCATTTTGCGTTAGAAGGAGAAAAAAAAAACATAGCATGACATGGCCTTTTCGACGTCACATGGGGTTGTACCTTTGGAAAAAGGCGTTTGGTTTTTTTTTTCTCTCTTCTCTTTTTTTGTCTTGATATGCTTGGATTTGAAATGAAAGCACAGAACACACTACAGATGTCATCGGCATGTGGCTTGCCGATTTTCTCCCCTGGAATGCAAAGACCTATCTATATACTTCCTTGAGCAGCATGGTTTGCAAATCTTGCTGGCGGGGAGTGGCATGGCTTTTCTTGATTCTTTCTTTCCATGTTGCGTGCATCACCGGGGGGGTTACTTGGGATGAGGGAGGGTCTGAGCATGAGCATTTTATATAGGAAGGCTGTATTGTGTATGTACCCTTTTATTTCAAAAAAATTGACAACGATGAACTTGTTTCATTGTCTTGATTGTGGACTAGCGTGAGCTAACAACTGTTGCGCGGTCTATTTTGTTTTGATGTAGCTTATTTATATTTTCTTTTTAAGTTATCCAATTTTCGACTGGGTTGGTATGACATGTGTGTGACGTTTATTTATGAGTCCCCGTTCTTGTCCTCGTCCTCGTCCTCGTCCTCGTCCTCGTCATCATCCAATTCCATGTTAAGATGCACGCTCTCGTCGCTATCATCGTCACTGTCATGGTCCGCCTGTTTGGCAGGAATCGCCACGGGGAGAGCTGCCACTGCGGGCGGAGTCATCTCCTGGCGTTTCGAGGGCGCGACGTACACATCTTGGTGCTTGCGCTTCGCGGGCGGCTCGGCTGTTGAGCTGTTTGTGTTTGTGTTGTCGGGTGTCTTAGCTTCAAAAGGGTTGCTTTTTTGAGCCGGCGGCAGAGCGGCTGCTTCTGCGACCCCATTCAATGTGTTGCTTTGTTGTGCGGTGGGGGGTTGCAGGACATCCTGAAGGGTCTGTCTGTTGTTGGACTCCAGCAGGGCGGGTTCTCCAGCATCGCGCATTTCCTCGTCGTTGTCATCATGCGCGCCGTCTTCGTGGTTGCCGTATTCGCTGTCTGGATCTACTGCTGTCGCGCTTGCGAGCACGTCTGCGCTGCTCAGGACGCTGGAGGAGGTGCGGAGGTTGCTTCGTAGGATCTCGAGACCCTGGTCGTGGGGGTATTGCTGTGAGAGATGAGGCAGAATGTTGGGATACACGCGGCCACGCTGGTCCTTGTAAGGGTTGAGCACGCTGGCCAGCATGGCTTCGCGGTTTCTTGCCAAGATGGCTGTCTTGTCGAGTAGGCCGCGGAGGGTTGGTTTAAGGTGAGGTTGCGGAAGACTTGACAGTAGGCGTGTCAAGAGGTCGTTGGCTGCGGCTTTGTGGTCGGCCTCCAGGGACACCGAGGTCTCGGCAACATGCGCATGGGGCTGGAGAAAGAGGTCTGCGTTGGCGAGGCTGCTGCTGCTGCTATTGTTGTTGCCGCCCTTCTTCTTCTTGGGGTCAATGGTTGAGGTCGTGGAAGACTTGGTGGATAGCTTCAGGAAGCCTGCGTCTTCTTGCAGGTCACGACAGCAAGCAGCCATCAAGGGCTCTATGGAGCCCACGGTTGCTCTCGACATTGTCGGCCCAACAAGTGTCACGATGCTGCTGAGGAGTTTGTATCCTGCCGTCCGGGTTGCGGGATTCGCAATACCGGACTTAAACACCCGAATCAGGTGGTCTAGTAGTTCGGGAATTAAGGGAATCATTCCTTGACCGAACCTGTGCAGCATTTGCGACATGAGTGCAATAGCTGATAGATGTATGTCCGGCATGCAGCTCCACAGTTCCTCCTTTTCTTCTCGGCTGATGGCGGCATTTGTCTCTAATGCTTGATCCCAGGTTTGGGTCTTCGGGCTCAGCCTCGCAATCTGACAGATTCTGGAGACTGCATCCACAAGGGCGCTGACAGGAATAACAACAGGTGCCTTTGTAGGATAGCTCAGACAGTCGGCAAGATAATTAAAAATGCCTATCAGGCGCTCTACCCCTGATGCCAGGCCGGTCCATCGCGGCAGTTGATCACTGGAATCGCCCCCGCCGACGGGTTCACCATCGGGACCAACTCTTTGTCTGGTGTAGCCGGATGTGCCTTCCCAAGTCTCATCCACGGCACGTAAGACCTGGTCACCAGTAGTATGCAACTCTCGAAGCAAGCCGTCCACTAGTTTTGCCCATTCTTCGCTTCCACCAGACTTGGCTGCTACGCAAGGGATAGAGATGACTAGTTTTCTAGCAGCCCGTTGTAATGACTGGGGGACCAGGAAATCATCTGTAAGCGTTGGTGCCAAATAGCGCCTGACGGCAGATCTCATGGCTGAGCTGTTGGGTCTGAATGTAGCAGGGTACAATGGAATCAGGGTTGAGAAGGAGTCACATATAGTTTCCACCGTGCTCAGGGGAGCGGGAGCTTTGCTCGAACCGTGAGGCTTGATGAGTTGGAGACATGCCGTAATGAAGGTTGGAATAGTGGCGGTTGCTATCTCGCGAACAAGAGTCTGAAATGGCTGAACAGCAACATATATGTGCGTCAAGGTCAAGATGGCGAGTTCCTTTGAAGGAAACGGATCTCCTTTCTATACCACACCCGGCACGTCAATTCAGCTCGTTTATCGTGCATTGAATCAAAGGGTCTGGACGTACCTGGATAATAGACAACAAACCGCGAACCCATGGATCGGATGTGCGAAGCATTTCCCAACCTCCTACATCAACGATAGCCTTGATCAGGCCAATGACGGCGAACCTAGCCTCACGACTGCGCCCATTCAGTAGCGAGGTCACACTGGTTCGCATTGTGTGAACGAGCTGCGCACTCTGAGATCCATCTTCTTTGGACTTGGGGTCTTGTGGCGAGGATAGCACGCCTTTGCACCGGACTATATGTCTTGAGAGTGAAGGGACCGCGTGCGGCAGCTGTGCCTGAGGTGTGGAGGCCAGCTTTCTGCAAAGCACCTTGAGATCGGAAGGAGGCAAGAGAGCCATGATGACTGAACGGCTTCGTTCGAGCTCGAGGTGCCGGGGAAAGTTGCAAGTTTTGTTTTGTCAGCCCGAAGCCTGTGAGCGGGCTGTTGTGGACGGGCCAAGTCCCATGAGGCGGACGGTATTATGGTGGGTGGTTGTGGCTGCAGAGCAGGTTGAGCTCTGAGCAAGGAGGGAAAGTCGGAAACCCAGCCTAGCCAAGAATGACAGGTTGGAAATGGCAAGGCTGCCAGATATCCGGACCGAAAAACGACAAAGGCCAGCCCGATTGAAAGGAATTGTTCTTCTTAACAACCCGTTGGCAAAATATCAACGGCGTGAATGGGCTGGTCGAACTTTTTTCTGCAGGACCCGTTCACCAAAGCTCCGACGTCGCTAACCCGACTGGGAAGGGTCCTTGTTCGTGCGTGGGGGTCCACTGGAGCTGCTCCGAGGTACAACGCACCAGGCAGGCAGTATGCAGAGTCTGGTACCTGCCTGTGTGTGCGTAGATACAGTGGTGTACATCCGAGCACCAGAATTGCAGGTCCCAGACACAGCCAGCCACCTGCCGGCCACCTGCCGGCCACCTGCCAGCCGGCCGACAGCCGTCTTGCAGCTAAAGACCTGCTGCAACCCCCTGAGACCGAGCTGTCGACCAGACACCGGTTGATGATCAATTGATTGATGCCAGGCATATGCATGTGGGCAAGTGGGGGTACGTCCAGCCCAGACTTCCAGCCCAGCCATGCCTCCTTTTGATTTCGATCCGGCTCCTCTTCCGTGCACCGACACTGACACCGACATCGACACCAACATCGTCCGACACACCAACACTGACCCATTCCGACTCCCTCGTCCCTTCCCAGCATCAGCTGCTACTTTGCTATTCCATTCGCCATCGTGCGTTGCCTTATTTGTCTTGCTTTTTGACCCCTCTCGCGATGCTGCTGGTGCTTCTCGACGTCTAGTCTGCCTGCCTGTCTGTCTGTCACAGCCCCTGATCCGGCCCCGATATGAATGTAAGGTGCTCGAGCATACGCAGCATTCTCCAACGAGACAGGAAATCCAACTGACCCGACTCCTCTCACTTGTCTAGCTCAAAGCCGTAAATTATATCGAGAAGCTCAATGGCGCTCGCTGCGAGGGCAATTGGGAGGCTGTTCCGGAGCTGGTCCGCAAGGTCCGCAAGCATGCTCCTGAGAGGACGTGTACGTTGACAATTCCTGAAGCATCGGAGCTGCTCACAACCGCTCGCCACCCATCTCTTCAGCTTATCCAGACTCTATGTGGTCCTCTTCTCATGCATGTCACTGATTCTCAACTTCTTAGGTCTTACCTTGGCTGCCGAAACGGAATGCGCCATCTCTCAAGTAACGGCTGCCGGCGCCCGCCCGTCCGCTGCTCAGATCGCCGAGGACCTCGACGTTTCGAGCCGGTTCCCGAACTTATCTGCTACCATCGGCCAGGAGAATCATTACCACGAAGACAGATACCAAGCCAGGGTCTGCATGGGATGGCTGTACTGGGTTGTCGGCGAATACAGCCAGGCTCTTACTACCCTCCCTGCAACCCTTGAAGCCGAAGGCATCTCGCCCAGTTCCACGGAGACCATCTCGGAGTGGACTCACTTGTGCGCCCTCAAGTCTGGCTACCTGCAAGCTAATTGCTTCATGCGGACCGACCAACGGAAAGAGGCTCTCTTGGCTCTTAGGTCCGCCACGCCGTCGTTGGAAGGAATATGGTGCGGTCATGGGGTGCGCAAACAGCTGCGGTATTGGTCCGAGCTGTTTCTTACCGAGTTCTGCATGCTGTCCAGCCAGGCTGTGGAAAATGATGAATTGAATCTGGACAACCCCGAGTCCCTTGCCGGCTTCCGAGCTTGGGCGAGGTACTGGGACATCATGGGGGCACCCGTTACAGGTGGATTTGGTTTCAAGGGCTCTGTCCCGCGAAGAAGAATATGGGCTGAATACTACGAGACCTTGTCCCGAATCCTGGAAACTGACCTCTCCTACACCCCTGGCCATGTCCACTTCATACCGAGCGACTTGCCTGCCCGGTCCCAACTCCGAATGGAAATTAAGCATTGCGAAGCTGCCTATCGAGCGCTGATTCTGAACGAAACGACATTCCCCAGGGCCGACGAAGACCGGTTAGAGATCGAAGACTTTGTGAAGCGGGTAATGGAAAATTGGAACATCCTGTGCGGCCGAGGCTGGCGGGAGCAGGATCTGGGGCCCGGCGGTCGCGCTGCCGTGAGTCGCACCGTCCTCGAGACGTTGTACGGCGCTGCGACTCGGACATACCATTCCACATGCGTCCTACGATACCTATTCTGTGTGCATCTTGCTGTGGCGGAATTTGACCTGGCTTTCAGAGCTTTTGACTCATACCTGGACATTGTCAAGAAAGGCAAGGCGAGAGAGGAAAAGACGGGGCATCGGGAAGTGAGCTTAGACGACGATGGCACTGTCCTGGAGACCATGGCCCAGGCCATCATGGCCCTGTGCCGATACGGGCATGAAGCCGCCGGCGAAAAGGCTCGACAGCTGGGGGCCGAGCTGGAGGATTGGCTTTCCAAGCTGCCAACCCAGATCAAAACTGCCGAAAACCGCGCCTCGCTCAATTCGCGGGATTCGACCATGAGCGGGACAAAGACGTTCGTTTCACCTCACATCATTGCTCTTGCCTGGCAAGCGATCGGATTGTCTCATGCCCACTGGTCCCGAATTACTCGTGAAGCCGGGTCCAGAACGGAAATTCAGTCGAAAGCAATCCGCTGTCTTCGCAAATCTTTGGCTGCCGAGTTTGGGCGCTCAAAGGACATCAGAAGCTATTTCAGTCTCGCTCTGCTTTTAGCGGAAAGGAGAGAGTTGACGGCGGCCATTGAGCTGGTACGGTCAGCATTGCTATGCAACAAGGGTCAAGAAGAAAGCTACAGTCTCTACCACGGCCCGTATTGGCAGGAGAGGACTTTGATACCCGTGTGGCATCTCTTGGCTCTGCTGTTGAGCGCTAGACAAGACTATACCATGGCCGCTCGGGCCTGCGAGGGTGCGCTGGAACAGTTCAAGGATGGCTCTGTTCTCTTCGGTAAGGCCGAAGCAAGCTTCCGCAGTGATCATCTCAAAGAGAACGCCGCAGCCAATGCAGGGATCTCCGGCGCGCCTTCTCGCGGCCTGGTCGACGACATGGACGACTCAGAAAAGGAAAGTATCCTTGAAGTTAAAATGACACAGTTGGCTTTGGTGGAGCTCGTTGAAGGGCCAGATGTCGCTGTCAATGCCAGCTCCGAGCTTCTCTCCTTATACTCTCGCATGTTCGGTGCGCTGTCATTCCAACCAGCCGCGAGCTCCACCTTGACTCCTTCAGCAGTACCAAAAGTTTCTGGCACTGCCCGAAGTATCCGGGGAACGATATTTGGACACAAGGCAGATCGGCTCGGTACAGAGACCAGACAGGCTAGCAACAGCGTTAGCACAGTTGGTGAAAAGTCGGGACTACCCCTGAGACCGGCTACTTCAGACAGCTCCATGACTGCCGCTGCCGGGACCGCTGCGGCTACTCCATCAATTCACGTCACAGATGCAAATGCCAACGCTTCTGGCAGAAGCCACTCGCGGCACGGCAGCAGTAGCCAGGAACGACGCAGAAACAGCCTGAAGAAAAGAAATCGGAGCGGGAGTCACCACCAGCGGCCTGCAACCAGCACAGAGCCGGCAGGCACCCGTCAAGATACTAGAGTGAATGCAGAGACATTCTTCGCTCCTGCGACAGAGGCTGACCAGCCCGACTTTTTCAGGGGCTTAAACAAGGTCGCTCATGCTAGGGTTCCGTCTGTCGGTCGTACGAAACCTGTCTCGTCGCTAACTTCGATTATTTCGGCCACCTCCAAATCCTCGGACGTGACTGATTTCATGATTGATATGACGCATGCGTCGCCCAACGTGCTGCCCCTGGTCCAGTGCTCCAAAGAAAAAGAGAAGATACAGAGACTTTCGCTCCTTATAAAGATCTGGCTCATAATTGCTGGGTTTTACCGCCGGGCGGGTATGTTGGATGACGGCACGGCTGCGGTTTCGGAAGCCCAAAAGCTGCTTTCAGGAATCGAATCGGAATCATGGAAAGAACTTTCTGCAGCAGGGGCCACAAAGGGCGCCGCGTGGGCAGAGCGGAGGAGTGTTGACGATCTATGGGGCGATGTGTGGTCTGAGGTGAGCTTGCCCAGTTCTTTTTACAACTTCTTTGGATATCTCTTTGGCCCTTTTCTCCCCATGCCTATATTACGCCGGCTAACGACAATGAATACCAGCTGGGACTTTTGGGGCTTGCCAAGGGTCTCCCTTACAACGCCAAATCCGACTTTGAGACGGCTCTCACTCACTCTCCGGACCACCCAGTCGCCATCACCGAATTGGCCAACATTCTCCTGGATATCTACAGCGAAAAGTTGTTGCCTTCACCGACCGTACCGACTTTAGACTCCACCGAGAACTCTGACAGATTAGGCTTGGCATGGCCCGGAAAGTCCGCCATGCAGGAGACATTTGCGGATGCATTGCCGTCTTCACCACTTGGGCTCGGCCTAGCCACTCACAATGGTGCCTCGGCGCGATTTCAGCAGAAAGACGCCACCGCCGCCGCCGACGACGACGATAACGTTGCTGCTATTTCTGCTGTTGCTGCTTCAAGCACGTATGATCAGCTGCCAGCCCCATACAAGGCCATCAAGTTACCTCTTGTGGACCGCCTCTCCGCTCGCGAACGCGCATTCACCCTTCTCTCTGGGCTGACGCGTCTCGGAACTGGCTGGGACAACTCGGACGCATGGTTTGCCCTTGCTCGTGCCCACGAAGAGAGGGGACAGGCCGAGAAGGCCAAAGAAGTTTTGTGGTGGTGCGTCGAACTCGAGGAGGCCAAGGGTGTTCGAGAGTGGCGAAGTTTGGGCAATGGGGGCTACATTATTTAATTTTGAAGGTGCAGAAGATGCGCGGCAATACCATGCAGGCATATATCAGTTTAATCAGTATACACCTACGAGCCAATATGTATTATATTACATTTCTCGACCGTGGCCGGCGGCTTCTCTGTGAATGTCGTCATAGGCCATTGACGCACGTTGAGTAAGTAAATAAACAGTCGAGTGCGAGACGGGTGATCTTGTCCGCCCTTGGCGAACAAAACGAGTCATGCTCATCACAGCGTTTGCCACATGAAAACACCAATTCAGGCGAATCCCTCGCCATCCAAAATCCAACAGGACCATTCGGCGCCGCATTCCACAACCAAATTCTGTGAAACATGTCCCGAATGGGATTATCCAAGTGCGGAGGATTCCGGAGGTCTCATCTTGTCCGTGTCTAGTGGGTGAATAGTCGCCAGGGGAAGTGTCATCCGCACGCGCCCAACAAACGATGATCCAAGAACTATTGTTTCTCACACTGCGATCCACTTTCTATTCGTATGATTGATGATTCCCGTGGACCTTAGTGTTAGTGGAACACTAAATAGGTCTGAGGGTATGTAGTTTTTTTTTTTCTTGGCCTTCTCTTTTTTAGTCGTACCCTATAGGGCTTTCTCACTGTTTTTTCATCGTGGTCGTTGAACGGCTTGGACTACGAATCTTTGAGGAAAGATGGATGGATGGTTGGGTTGATGGAATGATGAATAGATTAGGCGGATAGAGGAACGAGCTTGATACACTAAGCCCTCCTTTTTTATTTTTCTTTATGTTTTATATCTGTATTTCTTTTCTTCTCACTTTGAATCTTCTTGTAATTTTTTTTTTAATTTTTCCTTTTTTTTTTTTTTTTTAAAAAAAAAACAAAAAAACAAATTGAGAAACAACAATAAACATAGCGCTGAATAAATAACAGCCTGCGATAGACGTCGCTTTCATGTCAGCCAGCATTTCGTCTGATACCATGTCAACGTACAAGTAAGCCGCCCTCTCGCGTTGGCTTCTCGCACAGTAATTCGGAGAGCGTTCACATGACGCCCCGTCTCCCATTGACTCTTGACAGAGACCACTTACGCACATCAGCAGGCCGACAGCTTGGGAGGCCACGTGGAGGGGACTTTAGTGGATTAGAGAAGCTTTTCCAGCACCTCCGCTACATGAAGGAGACTAAAGCCCATGCACGTCCTTCAGATTGTACAGAGCGGTGACGCTTACATCCCATTGCCTACTACTATTCTTTGTAAATCATTCATTCAATGAAACATTTATCTATGGCCTTGCCTCCAACTCCTACTCCTGGTATGAACTCCTGGGAGGATCTGTTTGATTTTTTTCGTGACATCCAATGATTTTCCTTCTTATGATGACGCGTGCTTACGCCTTGTCCGCTTTCCTTATATGATGATGGATATGAGTGGGTTAAAAATTAAGATGTGCTTCTCGACATGGTGACTGCCTCATCCTTGCTCCGGTATCGTACCTCTTACTTCTTTTCATTTCTTGATCATTTCTCCTTTTCTCTTTTTCTTTTTCTTTTGGGTTCCTTCTCTCTTCGGTCCATATTATCTATTGTCTGTCCCCCAGAAGAATCTGCAAATAGGATGCAAACGTCCTTTTATCTGTTGATGTTGTCAGTGATGTCAGAAATTTCTCCCCATTAATGCCTAGAGTAGGGAACAGCCTGTTCTGTAAGTCTTGAATAAACGCATCCCCTGTTTTAGTATAGATCACCTGCTCCAAACCGGCAATCTCCGTCAAGACTTGCTTCATCTGAGCATCCTGAGCGGGACGGAAGCCGGAATTTTGCATCACTTCCCAGCAGACTGAATGGAAGCGCTCAATCATGAAACGGTCAAATCCAGATAACGAAGGGTTTGGACTCCCGGTGGGGGCAGTGGGGTTCTCGCAAATCGTCGCCACGTCTGGCCCACCCCAGATAGCCGAGATTCGAGCCATGAGAGTAAACGCAAGTCGGCTGGGTCCAATATTCCCATCCAGCGTCTTGGCCAGCTCTGTGACGGATGAAATCATGGGCTCAAAGAATCCCTGGTTTGCTTCGCTAATGAGCACACCTTCCAAGCCATTGTTCAAGATAATTTGTAGGAAGGATAGGTATTCTCGCCGAAGCTCAGCGAGCTGTATTTCGTCGTCGGTTCCAGAAATGGGCTCCGAGAGCCCGGCGAAAATTCGTTGCAGTAAATGGGTGAGAAGAGCATTGAGTACGTCATAGATCTCTGCCTTGAAACCGAACACTACTTGGTCCAGTAAGCGCAGGAACATGGCCATCTCATCCTTGGACGAACTCTGAGACAGCAAGCCTTCAATCCACTGAGGCAGTTGTGGCAGCACAGCCGAGCCGAGAACGCCGAGCAGCTTCGAGAATGCCGAGCGGCATGCTGTTCGGATCTCAGCTGACGAATTGAGCTGGTTCAGAGCGATAAGAATTGCTTCTGCTGCCCGTGAGAACTCATGCGAGACCGCCTTGTCAGGTGCAGGGTGATGCTGAGTTGCAGCAGACCCAGGGCTCCAGTCTGAGTATCCGTGGGCCAAAGTGCCAAGGGCCATGACGATGTGATGAATCTGGAGAGTTGCCTGGGCGTCGCCCGCCTTGGCTCTCGCAAGATGAACTTCCATGTCCTGGAACAGAGGCTCCATGACTGATCGAGCATAGAGTGCTTGCTTGTCGGCAGGAGTGCTGCTGGCCGACGATATGCATCCGATTGTCTCAAAGAGATATAGCTGGCTGGTGAAGAGGGCATCGGCTGAGTGATCAGATTCGTCCGACGACATGTCATCGTCGGCATCCTCGCCGGGTATCTCGGCCCTAATGGGCAGGAGATCACCAATCGAGGAGATGACAGTCTCAGCAACATTTCCGACCTGGCTGCGAAGTTGCTTGATGAACCGATGAAAGAGATACCACGATCTCGTTTTTATGCGGACATGTTCGTGATGCACGAGAAGAATAAAATTCTCCAAGACCTGCGGGATATACGTGGGATGGATTTCGAAAACGAAACTGTAACGGACGCAGATTTCCATATATTGCAGCAGAATAGCAGGATGAGACGAGTTGGCAATGCCTAGAAAAGTGAAGGAAAGAAAAGATCGACACTAAGGTTAGAATGCCGTGGATATTGACAAAGGTTCAAAAATCAATAGTAGTAAGCAGGGGGAAAAAAAAGGAAAAAAAAAAAAGTCACTCACCTGATCCGACCATCTTCTGCACCATGACCACAAGCCTCTCTGATGCTTCCGTCGAAGGTTGATTCTTGGTGCCGAGACCTTGGTTCGGTAACGCCAGCTCTCCAAACAAGTACATTTCATACAAGGCCAGGTCTAGATCTCTCCAGTCCATTTGAGATCCTTGTTGGTCCAGATTCTGAAAAGTGTTTGCGACCAGACTGCTGAGCATGTTCAAATAAAGAGCTTGGTCAATGGTCGCGATGGTCTTCTGTAGATTCTGTAATTTTCGTCTCAACTCTTGGAATTCTGCCTCGTCGGTCTGCTCGTCCTCGTTGCCCCATGTGGATGTTTCGTCAAATCGCATTTTACGGATGATTGCGTCCAGAATCGGAGCGAGCATGCTGGAAAAATCCTGAGAAAGCTGACCCAACTTTCTCAAGAAAGTAAGCAGGTCTGTGAGGGCCGGAACAACAGTAGAGCAGACTTCGTCATACTCATCCGCAAAGAGACGCAAGAGAAAGGGGAGGAAGCCATGGAGATGCTGCTTGGCTCTTTCTTTACAGTCTTCCCCGACTTGGCCGTCGTCAAGGGCCCTAACGATATCAGACATGGCGGTATTGACAAGCTTGGCCACAGCTTCGGCCAGCTCAGTATCATACTTTGCCGTGCCCCTGTGAGCACTTAGTGGAGCACTGGCCAGGAGTTGTGCGACGATTTCCTGGAGATTGAGAAAGGATATCAAGTCCATCTTGTCTGCCGAGCGCATCTTCTTGCCGCAAATTTCAGTCAGCGTGTCAATGGCTGTGTCTCGAACCTTGTCTTCGCCACCAGCATTGGCGCGGCCAACCATAGGAAGAAGCAGGTTGATCATGTCTTGACTGACAACGAGCGATATGTCCATCCAGCTGACCCATTTGCCCACCACCTTCAACACCAACTCTACAACGGTGTCGTTGTCATTGTATTTAACCAAAAGTTGTTTCCAAGACTCGGCAACTTTATGAATGTCCTGCGCTCGAAGCTGGTCTTTGAGTTCAGTATTGCGCTTGGCGTCATTGCTTTCTCGAGACAGCAGCATGTCGGCAATTTCATCATGGATCGAGGAGAGGATTCGAAGGTAGAATAGGACACCGGTGATGTTGTCTCTGCCGCTCGAAATTCCGGTCAGCTCCCAGAAATCGTCAAGAAAACTCTGCCAGCCATCTTGATAGAGAAAAACAAAAAGATAGGTCAGTGTCTGAGTGAGCTTATTTTGGAGTGAGGTTGGATCGGCTTGATGCTGAGCATCAGGGCCGTAGCTCTGCTGGACGTATTGGAGGAGTGTGAATTTCAAATAGGATAGACTCGCAGCATCGAGACCCTGAGTATGGACGGCGTAGTTGACGACCTCGAGACACACCATTCGAACGACCTCGGAGGCGCGTGGGATGCGAGCGAACAGATTCGTGCATGCTTGCCAGCCTTGAGGGTCGGAACGCAGTTGATTGAGATACTCAAAGGCCTGCTCCTTGACCGACTGATCGGACATGGGGTTGGACAGAATTTCGACGGCATTTTCGACCTGTGCAAGGTCCGGACAAATGGTCATGGTCAGCACACAAGCCTCTCAAGGTAGCCAAGAGTGCGATGCTTTTTCAAAGACCTGGCAAGATCTGGCGTCGAGAAGAAGTCTGTTTGCAGTTGTTTTGGCCCGGAAGCACGGCATGGTAATGTTCGGGACATGAAAATGGTGGGGTAGAGGTGGAAGGCGACGAGAAAAAGGACCAGGTCACGACGAGGGCAGGCGTCTCATGCACTTACCTGGGTCTCCATCATGGCCAGTGTGAGGCGTTCCTGCCACTTGGTACAGGGACGATGCAATGACAAGCTTGTGTGTGAGAGGCGGAACGCTGCTATGATACTGGCAGCCTTGTGTGCGCAGCATGCAGCATGCTTGTTTGGGACTCGAGTGACGACGAGGCTACCGTAGAGTCATGCCGCTAGCAACGAGGTCGAACGGTTCCGAGTGTGATAGGAAGCGAATTCGGCTGAGGGGAGAATCTGGGATTTTGATACCAGGCCGAAGACCCCCAGATGGTATTATCACCGGATCAGCCTCGCCGAGGTACAATAATCGTCCTCTTGACTCCCAAGTATGCGTCTTTATCTGCTTGTGCCCAAAAGTCGGTGCAGTTTTCGCCTGCCTACGTGGGGTCGGTTTTCTGCGAGTCGGATGTCGGACGCGGCAGATTCTCGGACAAAGTGCAATATTGTGCGTGCGCCGAGGGCTACTGTGCCACGAGGCGCTGGATAGCACGTCCTGTACAGTGCGGGCACAAAGGCATCCCAGCTGTACACTGTACACTGTACACTGTCGGCCAGTGAGTCAGAGCTCCCAAAAAGTTGTGCGTGCATGTACCAACCAGACTTCTTTCTGCTGGACTTGCGCTCTTGTTGCTTCGAGCTCATCATGACGATACATGACATTCAGAACTTCAAGTTGGTGGCAGCTGCGTGGGTAATCATTCGGCAACGCCGCGCAATCACTTGGTGATCTGATTGCATCGCCGAGAATAGAAGATGGGTCATCACAAGCAGAAGCAGAAGTGTCCGTGCCGCAGGGTCTACTACAGCGCCATTCAGGAATCTTGACACCAGCAGATCAGATGCTTTCCCCTTGTTGTTACAACTGTGGTGGATGATTCCGTCGTCATGAGTCAATGTTACTTTTTCTGCTTCCTTTACTTTCTATTTCCTTTCTTATTTTCTATTTTTCTATTTTTCTATTTTTCTATTTTTTTATTTTTCTATTTTTCTATTTTTTTATTTTTTTATTTTTTTATTTTTTTATTTTTTTATTTTTTTATTTTTTTATTTTTTTATTTTTTTATTTTTTTATTTTTTTATTTTTTTATTTTTTTATTTTT